>JAHPZR010025927.1:0-34936 GCA_019787425.1 Platygyra sinensis
AGTTGTTAATATAGTGCAAATTTTAAGTTTTGCATGTGCCATATATGATATGGCTAATTGTTGTTTGTGTATTGATTTGGTAGACCTCAAATTCTTGCATAACTGATTTTCAGCATTTTGCTTTCCTTAGCAAACTTGTCAACTAGCCTTCTAAGCAGATCTCTTGAACCTTTTCTCATAATCAATCGTGTGGAGGATTGTGTGACCTGCCATAATAGTGTCTGCATTGGCGGCAGCACTACCTGAGATATTGAGGCAGACTGTATATAGCTAACTTGTTAAAATTAAGCCAACTTTCTTCTGATGCTTACCTGTTCCTTTTAATAGTTACACAGTGTTGCATCTTTTAGGCATAGGTGCTGGAGTAGGAGCTGGAATATTTGCCCAGATTGCAAGAACAACAACTGAAAAAGAGAGGACTGGAATGTTCTCCATTGCCATGGGTTTACGACAGTTTGGTTTGTTAGTAGGTGTGTCCATCTGGTGTGATATTTATATGCCATTAGAAGTTATTTGCTTATGATGAGATGCTGTTGTGTTGTAAAATGTAAAACCCACAATCCCAGACAAAAATGTTGGGACACCAAGTAACTTGTTCCCTTCTCCCCAGTTACTATGTGTATAATCATGTATCATTTCCTATATTCAAATTATTGCAAAAATGCGACATTTTTCAGGGAGATGGGGAAAGCATCAGGCATCCAGGAAGTACTTTTGTCTGGAATAATGGGTTGTCTTGCCAAATCAAAATTAAAACAAACAATGTTACATAATATCCAAATAAATAAGCTCATATGAAAGAACCTTTATTTGAACTGTGAAGAAACTTAAATATTGTTCCTTTGCATTTGTTTTCTTTCAGGGCCTGGCTTTAACATTTTTTTGAGGAAATTTAATTTCAAATTAGGACCGTTTGAAGTTGATTCTTATAGTTCACCTGGAGTAAGTTCAAGTTTTAAAGCATTTTATAAAAGATTAAGAATGTGTTCAGTTTGCTACCAATGATAGATCATGGTGAAAAGTATTTAATAATTTAGAATTCCACACCAGGTGCCAGTTTTTCAAAGAGTGGATATGGTTATACACCAGCCCTGCGTGGTTTGAAAAGTGGATAATGCTACCCAACGGATAAATCACTATCCAGCGGATAGCATGGTTTGTTTTGTTAACACTTATCCACTGGATAATGCTTTATCTGGTGGATAGCATTATCCAGCCTTCGAACAACCTGGGCCAGATAAATGACTATCAAATCATTGGATAGTGTGGTTTATCTGGCCCAGGTTGGATAAATCACTATCCAGTATATAGCATGGTTTGTTTTGTTATTACTTCCACTTGATAGCTATTTATCCGGTGGATAGCATTATCCAGCCTTGGAACAACCAGGGCCAGATAAATTGCTATCCAGTGTAAAAGGTGGTTTGGTTTGTTAACAGTTATCCACAGGCTAGCAATTTATCTGGTGGATAGCATTATCCTCCCTTTGAACAACTGGGCCCTGCTTTAGAACATCAGTGGCCTATGAGAACCCTGGCAAAATGAATCTTAGAAGAGTTGACTCTCATTATAGCGGACAACCTAAGGACCGTCATTTGGTGACTGTTATAGTGAGAGTCTGAAATAACAGGAGTTGCTTCTCTACATTTCTTTGTAGTTTTTGGCTGGGGATGTAACTTCTGTCCATCAAAGTGAGATCTCTGTAATAGCAAGGTGTCTGCAAAACAAGAATTGGTTGTATAATTGAAAATTTTCACTGACAAATTTACAGAACTTGAATTCATTTATCAGACAGAAGTTTAATAAAAGTAGTGCTTTCATTGGTTTGAATGTCAGGATGACTTTCTGTGAGCTTCACTTTTAACTTTTTCTTTGTCATGCTTCCTCTGATAACAAATTAAACAAATTAGACTCTCTCCACCACATCAACATACCAAACCAAATCCTCCATCTTGCAGCTTAAATGAAGGGCTAACTTTCACATCATCAGTTTTCAAATATAACTGGAAAATACATTTGTACTAAGTTGACAATTAGCTTGTTTTTAGCTGGGTCTTTTAACCCTTTAACCCCTAAGGGCTCTCCCTTTGACAAGTAAAATTGGCTGGCATTAGACAGAGTAAAATCTATAAGACACTCTGAAGGAGTAAAGGGTTAAGGGAGATAGTATTTTAACCGTTTAACTCCTAAGGGGTCTCCCTTTGACGAGTAAAATCGTCTGGCGTTAGACAGAGTAAAATCTATAAGTCACTTGAAGGGAGTGACTAGTTAAACACTAGTCTGAATTTCAGCTGTCCCTTTCCTTTACCCTGTGACCATTTAAGCACTCTTAAAGTGTATATTTTTTTGTCAACGCTAATAAACACCTTGCACTAATTTTAGCCACTCACCAACGTCTTAGCCTCTAACATTTTAGCCTCTGCAAGTTTTCCTTGTGAAATTAGTCTCCAAAGAAGCCCAAAATTCCAACATCGTTGCTTCCATTTTGAACAGTACTCACCAGCCAGGTCTCATTTTTGTGATGTAATTCCATCTGAGAGATGGCTCCCAAAGAGGCTTTTAACTACCACTCTGGGTTATAGCTGCTCTTGAGACATATTATTTTGAGCCAAACAAGCTCCAAACACCAAAATGATAGCATTGAAGATAGTGAAGTGGAAAATCACTTGGGAAAAATATAGATTTTGTTGACCTTGTGAAGGATGCTAAGTCAGTAGCAGGTTTCTATACTCGCTGCCAAATTTTAGGCGGATTAAATGACATCACATAAGCATGGCCTGGCTGCCAAGACTGTTTTGAAATTCTGGCCTCCAAAGTTGATCTTTCTAAGACAAATTTCTTCAGGATAGAGGGCACTTCACAGGCTGAAACTTTGGTGAGTGAAGACAAAAAAGTAAGCTTTCTGGAGTGACCCTCTCCTTTAAGCAGGACTATACACTGTTATTTCCGAGATAGCCAAACCACTTGATACAAGGTCAAACCTTTGTGGTAATATGGCAGCCAGTTTGAGTTCTGTTCTTTAAAATAACGTCTATTAATTTGACCCTAAGCATCCCATACATGTAATAGTGATTTGAAACAATACAAATATACAAAATGGCCGCTGTATCACCAAAAAAGTTCATTGATACAATTAGCTTGATTATGCTGTTATGAGATAAGTCACTAGCACTGCTTTTTCATAACAGTAGAGATTTTCCTTGACTCTTCAACATGAGAAAGATTCATTTGATTGCTTATTGAAATCACTTATTCCTAAAAATGAATCATGTTCCTTTCAAGAACGTTCTATCGATAACAAGCTTTATATAATACTGGTTCAAGTCAGGTCTGAGAATTCAGTAAAAGATCAGTTGACCTCACTAGCAGTTTATCATCATCTCTATTATCAATAACCCCTCTAATTGACATTGTCAGGGTTCTCATTAATCTAGGAAGTAGAGGGTTGGTTTCCTCTGGGGAGGTGTGGGAGTATGCTCCCACAGAAAAATTTGAAACTGGGAGGCTCTGAAATGCTATACAGATTCTCTTGGAGATGTTTCCGTAAAAAGAAATCATGGCAATGAATCAGAAATCGAAGTGGCCAGTTTTTTAGCTGGCAGCCTGCACTTGATGAGAACCCTGATTGTGACTGATGCTTAGAAGAAATTCTAAGTTGTTTTTCCCTAACAAACCTCTAATGCTGTTTGATTGAAGAACATCAAGAACTGTGAAGCCAAGATAACAATCACTTCCTCTCTGACAAGATCTATGAAATAGACATTGATCAGTTACAAAAAAAACTAGTGCTTAATTCACTCTAAATAACAACAAAACGTTTTAGAGTTCAGTGGCATGTTTCTTGCCTACCTCTAGCCAAGTGCCATTTGTCAATTACAGAAGCTTTCCTCTGTCGTCTGTGAAGACCTGCTGCATTAATATTTACAAGTTTCTGTTTTTCCCCATCAAGAACTGCTCCATTGCTGGTCAAGTCGTCAGTAATTGTGTCATTCAAAATGGTACGGTCATAACTTCTCTCTACTCTAGAAGCACTGATATTTCCTACAGGTGTAGTAGTGCTATTTATGCTGTGATCATAATCTGAATGCTCACTTTTCTCATCATCAGAAATGGGCATCACCATGGGCAAATCATAATAACAGAACAGCATAATGAACTCCAGTATCAACCATACTACAGCCATAAAAATCTAATAATGGAAGAAACAAATACAGTATACTGAAATTTATGAATGGTGCAGCACATCCTAAAGTGGGATACTATTCAAGGCCATATTATGACCTATTGTGTAACTCCTCCACAGAAGGGATATTTTTCTCAGACCTTAAATGTCTCAAGTGGTCTTACAGAACCACTCCACCCCCAGAAAATAACAGTCCCTTTGGTGGGAGGTTTATGGATATTTTCTGGAACTGCACATTAAGGAAGGATTGGCAAGATGCATGAAAGCTATTGTCAAGAACTTTGCAAGGAGAAAGGTGCTTAAATGGTCACAGGGTAAAGGAAAGGGACAGCTGAAATTCAGACTAGTGTTTAACTAGTCACTCCCTTCAAGTGACTTATAGATTTTACTCTGTCTAACGCCAGACGATTTTACTCGTCAAAGGGAGACCCCTTAGGAGTTAAACGGTTAAAATACTATCTCCCTTAACCCTTTACTCCTTCAGAGTGTCTTATAGATTTTACTCTGTCTAATGCCAGCCAATTTTACTTGTCAAAGGGAGAGCCCTTAGGGGTTAAAGGGTTAAAAGACCCAGCTAAAAACAAGCTAATTGTCAACTTAGTACAAATGTATTTTCCAGTTATATTTGAAAACTGATGATGTGAAAGTTAGCCCTTCATTTAAGCTGCAAGATGGAGGATTTTGGTTTGGTATGTTGATGTGGTGGAGAGAGTCTAATTTGTTTAATTTGTTATCAGAGGAAGCATGACAAAGAAAAAGTTAAAAGTGAAGCTCACAGAAAGTCATCCTGACATTCAAACCAATGAAAGCACTACTTTTATTAAACTTCTGTCTGATAAATGAATTCAAGTTCTGTAAATTTGTCAGTGAAAATTTTCAATTATACAACCAATTCTTGTTTTGCAGACACCTTGCTATTACAGAGATCTCACTTTGATGGACAGAAGTTACATCCCCAGCCAAAAACTACAAAGAAATGTAGAGAAGCAACTCCTGTTATTTCAGACTCTCACTATAACAGTCACCAAATGACGGTCCTTAGGTTGTCCGCTATAATGAGAGTCAACTCTTCTAAGATTCATTTTGCCAGGGTTCTCATAGGCCACTGATGTTCTAAAGCAGGGCCCAGTTGTTCAAAGGGAGGATAATGCTATCCACCAGATAAATTGCTAGCCTGTGGATAACTGTTAACAAACCAAACCACCTTTTACACTGGATAGCAATTTATCTGGCCCTGGTTGTTCCAAGGCTGGATAATGCTATCCACCGGATAAATAGCTATCAAGTGGAAGTAATAACAAAACAAACCATGCTATATACTGGATAGTGATTTATCCAACCTGGGCCAGATAAACCACACTATCCAATGATTTGATAGTCATTTATCTGGCCCAGGTTGTTCGAAGGCTGGATAATGCTATCCACCAGATAAAGCATTATCCAGTGGATAAGTGTTAACAAAACAAACCATGCTATCCGCTGGATAGTGATTTATCCGTTGGGTAGCATTATCCACTTTTCAAACCACGCAGGGCTGGTGTATAACCATATCCACTCTTTGAAAAACTGGCACCTGGTGTGGAATTCTAAATTATTAAATACTTTTCACCATGATCTATCATTGGTAGCAAACTGAACACATTCTTAATCTTTTATAAAATGCTTTAAAACTTGAACTTACTCCAGGTGAACTATAAGAATCAACTTCAAACGGTCCTAATTTGAAATTAAATTTCCTCAAAAAAATGTTAAAGCCAGGCCCTGAAAGAAAACAAATGCAAAGGAACAATATTTAAGTTTCTTCACAGTTCAAATAAAGGTTCTTTCATATGAGCTTATTTATTTGGATATTATGTAACATTGTTTGTTTTAATTTTGATTTGGCAAGACAACCCATTATTCCAGACAAAAGTACTTCCTGGATGCCTGATGCTTTCCCCATCTCCCTGAAAAATGTCGCATTTTTGCAATAATTTGAATATAGGAAATGATACATGATTATACACATAGTAACTGGGGAGAAGGGAACAAGTTACTTGGTGTCCCAACATTTTTGTCTGGGATTGTGGGTTTTACATTTTACAACACAACAGCATCTCATCATAAGCAAATAACTTCTAATGGCATATAAATATCACACCAGATGGACACACCTACTAACAAACCAAACTGTCGTAAACCCATGGCAATGGAGAACATTCCAGTCCTCTCTTTTTCAGTTGTTGTTCTTGCAATCTGGGCAAATATTCCAGCTCCTACTCCAGCACCTATGCCTAAAAGATGCAACACTGTGTAACTATTAAAAGGAACAGGTAAGCATCAGAAGAAAGTTGGCTTAATTTTAACAAGTTAGCTATATACAGTCTGCCTCAATATCTCAGGTAGTGCTGCCGCCAATGCAGACACTATTATGGCAGGTCACACAATCCTCCACACGATTGATTATGAGAAAAGGTTCAAGAGATCTGCTTAGAAGGCTAGTTGACAAGTTTGCTAAGGAAAGCAAAATGCTGAAAATCAGTTATGCAAGAATTTGAGGTCTACCAAATCAATACACAAACAACAATTAGCCATATCATATATGGCACATGCAAAACTTAAAATTTGCACTATATTAACAACTAACTTAAGGTAGTCTCCTCTATAACAGGTGGCGAATGGTAAATTCCAAGATCCCCCAAGAAGCTGAGATCCTAGTTAAAAATCCGAGCCCGAGACTCCTTGGTAAAAAGTTTCGGGACTCGAAAAAAAGGTAAAAACAAGCCATGCAAAAACCAGACTTTGAGACTTATCAAAAACGCTTTCAAGATGTAGACATGCTGCCAACATTTTCCGAGACCCACCTATTCCTAGGTACCATTCGCCACCCCTTCTATAGCCTGGTGTTTCCTTATTACCTTTTTGTTATTATGATCCTTTAATTATTTATGGTGTAGCACATAAATGATAATGATCATGATAAACATGATGATGATGGTGATGGGGATGATGATGATGATGATGATGATGATGACTAGGACAAAGTAAATAGAAGGAACAAGAGCCTGCGATATCTAACTCACCTGCTGTGAATCGTGCAATAAGTACCCAGTACTTGGACCAAGCAATAAAATACAAGAAATTACCTGAAAGGAAAATATTAAAAAAATTATTGTATCACTGTTGTTTCCACACAGTAAGAGATGTCAAGAGGTATTCATAGATATCAGCAAGCAAAATAAAGATATAAGTAATACCTCATAAATAATGAAACATGTCCAATAACATATCAAGACATTTTCATACTCCAATATAATAGTTGCCCATTTTCAAGATATTTTTAAGCAATCATTCTCAAACTTATTGGGATAATTTCACATCAAAGTGCTTTCAAAAAACCTAAATGCTTGTCTATTGTTGGGATAAACTTCTTTTGGCAGTCACCAAGGATTTGAACTCGGTGTTACCGTGAAATAACGCCAGGTAGTGGTCAGAGTGGAACTTTAACCAGGGACCACTAGATTTGCAAGTCTGATGCCCTGACCTACTCAGCCACGCTACTTCCACTCAGGATTGAGTTGTCCTAGACAAATTACAGAAGGGAACTTAGAAACAAAAGGTAATAAATAAGAGCGGTAAATCCTGACTAACCTCCTATCTCAAACAGATTTGCAACTAGGATGACAGTTTTGGTTTTGCGAGTGAAGTCAACCCACAAACCAAACAGTGGACTTGACAACAAATTTGCAAAAGAAAATGATGCAAACACCACTCCAAAAAACCATTGCTCAGCATCAAAACTGTGCTCCAGATACAACCACAGAGTTGGAAGGATAACAGCTACCACAATAAAAACAGTAAGACAGAGGTTAGTACACACAACATCAGAGAACAGGGCTTGAAATTAATGCTCGCAAACTCGCAATCTGCAAGTGAACATGTGGGAGTTAGAATCATCCATGTCTCCCAAACATTTGGAAATACCATTTGGCAAATACCATCACAGATGGCAGCTCTAAAATCGGGACTAAATCTTCACAAACATGATTCACCTATACAAGTGGCAATTTGATTGTTTATAGTAGCTCCAATCTGATTGGTGACATTAACATACATCTCTCACTCACTCACTGAACCACTTATAACATACCCCAGACCCACTGACTAAGAGATATTCTTTATTACCACAAAAAAAAACTCAGAAATATCATAACATAGAGTAAATAAAAATGTTGTTGCTGTAACATTAAGTTTCTGATGGTCTGAGATGTCTGTGATAGGCTTAGCTCAGTACCAAAGTTCTGTGGTTTGTTACATTATCCAACAAGCTCTTGATTCAACATAGTATCCTCCATTTAACAAATTGGAATCAGTTTTTCATGTGTACCTGTCCTGTTATTGATCATGAATTTCATTAAAACATGGTCAAAGTAGCTGTGCATCCATGAGGTGATGGCAGAGTGGATCTGCAGACTACTTTGACAATGTTATGACGAAATTCATTGTCTATAACAAGACAAATGCATGAAAAACTGATGTTATTTTGTTTTTTTGCTTTGACAATGTTATGACAAAATTCATTGTCTATAACAAGACAAATGCATGAAAAACTGATGTTATTTTGTTTTTTTGCGATAAAAAATGTCAAATTGTCCACTCTCACTTGTTACCGCATAAATTATAAATTCATGTGTTTGTCCCTAATTGACAATAAAATTTAGCCCATGAGCGCGCGAGAATTTGTGCTGTTATCGTAAAATTAACAAATTGACGTCATTTTTTCATGTGTCTGTCCTGTTATTGATCATGATTTTCGTCATAACATTGTCAAAGTAGCTGTGGATCCATGAGGTGATAGCCGAGTGGATCCACAGACTCCTTTGACAATGTTATGACGAAATTCATTGTCAATAGCAGGACAGACGCATTAAAAACTGACATCAATTTGTTTTTTACGATAACAAATTGTCGAATTGCCTGCTATCCCTCGTTGACGTGCCGCATGAATTTCAAACTCATGTGTCTGTCTGCATATTGACAATAAAAATTAACGAATGAGCGCGCGTGAATTTCTGCAGTTGTCGTAAAAAACGCAATTGCAGAAAGCTTGAAAACACGTTTCTGTTTTATGGAGGAGGGGGTCACACTTACGACACCTGCAAATTATACTCCCATACACAGACTAAACTTATTCTTAGGAAAAATGAATTCTTATAAGAAATAATCTTTCTGATCAATCCTAACATAACTTATCGTCGCATTCCTGTCAGGATTCCTATAAAACGCCGGTAAGTGTATGAAAATATTGCCAAACTTCACGTGACATAAGCTTTCTTAACCGTGAGAGAGTGCAAAACTTCGCATCTATCTTCATTTAATCTCTTTGAAACCCATGCAGCTGAAACCAAGACAAGCAAACATGAAAACACTGCTAACAGGCAGCAATATATTCTGAGCACAAACAAAAGAATGATTCGAATAAGTAAGCTTATCGATCACACAGAAAAAGCAGACCTCATTTCCGGACCCGGGGTGTTAACAAAGTTTTCGAAGCAAGCCAACATCAATTTTATTCGCTACTTACCATATTCAATTCCACCAAGCAAGAAAAACAATCCAATACACACCCTGGTAGAACTCTTCTTGGTCTTTAGGTTCATTTTCCGAATTGTGAAGTAGACTTTTACAAGCAGAATTTGCACAACTCGTCGATCGCACGATCACGTCGTCGCCGGGAAAAACATACGTACAAAAAACATTTACATACGAGACATCTGATTGGTCAAAAGCACAATAGGCGCTTTATTTGGAATTCAAAATGGCGACGATTAGGGTGGAGGATTCTGGGGAAAACACGTGGCTGTAGTCCTCAAACTTGAGCAAAACAAGGTCAAATTCGCTGACTTTTGCAGCTTATTTTCCATAAAATGTACCATAATTCGGTCGAATAGCAAGATCATAAACTAATTTAGCTGCTAAGAGGTCGATCAGTGGGATACCGAGTGCGAATTCAACAGGGCGTAGTAGCGACTATCAGTGTCCGGAAGCCTGCAATGGGGAGCAAATCCAAGCCAAAGCCGGCAACATTCGGCCCGCAACTCAAATCTTGGACGCTAATTTGACGAATGCGACGTTCAGCTTTCTACCAGCGGTCGGATGGAAGGGTAAATCGCCTGCTAGCGTTTCTAGAAGGGTTGATTTAAAGCCCGACTTGGACCTTCTGGGAGGCTTTGCCTTCTTGTCTTTCGAATCGCTCGATGAGCTCGAAACTCACATTGAACACAACGAAACGAACTCTGCAGCTATCAGCGTAAATGTTGGTCAAAAAAGTAAAGCTGAGAGTCCTGGAAAACGTCACGGAGATGATTGCGGGCTGTTTGTTCCGCCAAGCAAGAAGAAAGCGGCGAAGACCACGAAGAAAAAGCCGCCGAAACAAATTTCCTCCTTGACAACGGCGTCCGGGGCAAAAGCGAAGCACAATTCGCCTGCAGATGACTTGATCAAGCCCAAGGTCGATAAAGTGTCATCGGTAGGTACGATTTTAGGTGACGGTGAGCTTTCTCAGTCTACTCCAATCGACATTTCTGCTAGCGGGAGTGGAAATGAATGCGCAATCTTCGCCGAATGTCCTTCTCAGAAATTTCGCTCCTGTGTTCAGAAACTGTAGATTTAGGAGATGACGAAGACACAGCACAAGAAATTTTCAAAAAACCTGAAAAGCTGTTGTGAACAGAGGGGAAGGTCAACTTGGTTTGTCTGCTGCTCAATTTAGCCAAAGTGAGGTCCATAGAGGGGATTGGTACTTCCACTGATCCAATACCAAGAAGAAAAAGAAGAAAAAACGGAAAAATGAACATTGTGATCAACGAGTCAAACAAAATTTAGAATAAAGAAAAAGAAGAAATCTGAACCCAAAGCCCGAGCTTCAGAGAAAACGTCCAATGTATTATTGGATCAGTTGGAAAATGATGAATTTCCAGATCTTCAATTTCAAGATGTTGAAAATTCACAGGGTAAAGGTATGGCGATGAAGACGACAAGAATACCCAGGCAAAATCCTCATCTTCTAAGCCTAAGATAGAACATGCCACATGTGCCCGTACTTTAGTTTATTGTGGATGTTCCAGGGATGGTAGTTTCAAAACTAAACTTCTTACTTCAGAATCACCCAGTGGAGAACATTTAATAGACTTGACATGTAATCCTTCTTCAGAGCTCAGTCAAGCAAAAATGGCAGAAAAGAATTCTCTGGACGGTTGTACTCCCCACGGTAGTGACCGAGATGATGAAGCAAGCGTTAGTGTTCTGTCTGATTTAAGTGATCATTCCTCGGACATAGAGATGTCCACGGATCGCTGTGGTTGTTTTCTGTTGAATAATAAGATTGATAAGGTTGAAAAGGAGGAAACAGAGAAGAGAGAAATTGTGGATGTGGATGTTGATGTTGAAACAGTTGGGAAAGAGATGAGAAAAAATTTTCTTGTGGTGAGTGGCATTGAGGCAGGTCATTTCAGTTATCACCCTGATATGACAAAGGACGGAACCATAGATACATCCATTCAAGCATTACCCAATGAGATTGATATTTTCTTGCAATGTGCCAAGATGCAGGAAGGGGAGATGATAAAGATCATAAATCCAGATGATTCTGACGAATTGCATTCTCATTTCACGCAGAAAAATGGTCGTAATCCAGATACCTCCAATAAGAAAGCAACAAGAAGTGCCACAGAAAGGAAACGTCGCCACCACCTGGGTGATTTATTCAATGATATGAAGCTGGAAGTTTTCACTGACCTAGTGGATGCAGACTTGTACTTCAGCAAGCAGTCTATACTAAGCAAAGGAATCAGTACCATTGAGGAACTGGAAAAGGAGTCCAAGGAATTGAACAATAAAAAGAGACAGTTGATGAAGACAATCAAAACACTGAAAGAGAAGAGGAATCTGTTGATGTTTGGTAAAGAATCAATTGACATTGATTCTGCAAAAGTTGAAACCATATTTCAGCGCCTTGACATTCAAGTGGATGATGAAGAACCCTCAAAAACAGAAGAAAATTTAAACAGCAGTCAAGATGTAGCTGTGGATGTGCCAAGTGAATTAAAACCAGCAGTTGAACCTTCTGTTAAAGGTCGCCCAAGAGCAAAGAAAACATTGCTGTCTCCTTGGGTTTCCAACAACAAACCAGTATTGAAGAGCAAGGATGATCAGAACACAATTGGTGTTAATTTGGTCAAGAAAGTTAGTACACCAAGCCTAACTGATACATCCAAACAGATTTTAGGTACAGCCACATCATCATCCCAGACTTTGCCATCCTTGAGTATATCCAATGTGTCCTGTGGAGTTCAGACTCAGGAAGCTAGCGGCACTTCCTTGAAATCATTTGCATCAGGACATCCACCCCTTTCACAGGTTTTGCCACCAGACAACAGCACAACAAAAAGCAAACCACTTAATGAATCAGCAAGTCAAGAAGGTCCCAAAGCAAATTTGGTGAAGATTTTACCCAAGCCAGCAACAATTCTTCAGTTGAATCCAACACAGCACAGAGCCATAATTGATACACTTGGACAGGTGAAGCAGCCATCAAGTGATAAAATAATTTGTAATCTCTCAAGATTAAGCACCACCCAAAACCCCAGTAGTCCTTCCAGCATTTGCATCATCAGGAGTGGACCACTTATGAAGAGCCTAGACAGCAAGAATGTTACTCATCTCAAGATTACAAACGACGCTCTGAAAAATGTCAACAATGCCAGTGGTAGCACTTCATCAACAGCACCAACATCATCATCGAGCCAGCAAGTATTGAATGCGCCAGCAACAGGAAGAGTTCCAGGTTTCGTTACATTGGGTGTTGCTAAGATGCCTGACGCACCTGGCACATCAAATGGACAGACTTCTAAAAAATATTCTGAAAACACTGTGCTGGTTTCCCAGATTCCTCTGAAATCAACAACTACTCCTTCCATCTCATCCACTGCCAAATTAATCTTTACTGGAAAGCCACTTGGTACATCAGCTTCAACCAGCACCACAGAGATGCCACAAAGTGCAGGTCAGGCAAATGCTGATATTACGCTGAGAGCACTTGCTTCACTGAGCCAGTTACACGCTAATAGACCTCCCATAGCAGGGACAGTAACAAAACCAGTGGTTGTTAATGAGAATCCTGTTGCAGGAATTCTTAGTGGATTAAAAAATGTTGTGATGAAGGTACTTCCTACACAACCTGAGATGCAATCTACAACATCTGTTCTACCCACAATGCCCACAGCTTCCATAACAACACTTAAGAGAGCTATGAGCAGCCATGTTGCTGCATCTTCACAAGGGAATATCCCAGTCCAACCAAGGAAATATTCAGTGATACCCATCATATCTGTTCCTTCCTCTTCTCTAAACAGCGGCTTCACAGCATCTACTATCAATCAGCCCTTATCTTCTTCTGTTACCACTTCTAAGGATGTTACAAGTACACCACTAATTAAGACTTGTTTGGACCCCTTCAATCTGGTGCCCAGAGAACTAGCATCTTCAAATTCACCCATTTGTTTAGAACCTGACCTGCCTCCTGCCAGTGTGGATTTGGAAACTGACATCAGCAATCAACTGGATAATTTAACAAGTTCTGAGAGTCCTTCCCCTATTTCTGATGATATATTCAAGGAAGAACCATCAACTTCTTCAACAGTTTTGACCCAGGAGATGCTTAAAATACCAGGCATAGAGCAGCGTCCAGATGTTCCATTGGCAAAACTGCCAGAAGTTTTTGAAAACCTGGCTGACTTAGACAAGACAACTGATGCAGCCAAGTCACCAAAGCCTTGGTGTGGTGTTGAAGAAAGGAAGCCTGAAGGGTCTGTTGCTTGTAATTTGCCCAGTTTGTCACATGGTGCAGAATTACAAACTGATATACCCACACTCTCTTTGAGAAGTTCTACTATTGGTGCTAAGAAATCCACTAGCCCACTCAAAGTGGAAATCAAAGACTTCAGAAAAGGTAAGCCTTTACGTGACGCAATAATCATCTCAACTTCTCACAACTTGAGTATAATAATCAAGCTTTATAGTTCGAGTTATAGTTATGTGCATGAACATGTATCTGATCTATCGATGCTTGTCTTCTACTTCTGTGTTCATACGTTTGTGGTTTGTTTAGGAAATATAAAAGTCCACAAGGATAGCGTTTTCAAGGAACTCAATCTACAATTTCTACTCCAGAAATCCCACCTGTGAAATTCCCCCATGCCTTCAGATTTCCAATCGTAAGTACCTCCCCATGCCCTCAGAATTCCATTATCGTGAACCCCCCTCCCCTTCGGAAATCTGAAAAGCAGTCCATGGTATAGGTATGGATATTTTCTGGAATCGCCCAATGCACTCAAGAAATGTGCCAATGGCAAGGCCCTTTTACGTTGTGGCCTCATTGAGTGCCTAGTTTTTTGCAACATTAATCTAAGAACGCCCGATAGTTTTGGGATGTTGTTTACTTGTTTTAGTGGTGAAGTTTCACAATAAATTTGCAAGTTTACGGCAAGTAAACAGCCCCAACAGCCAAGATAAGTTTCAAATATCTTGTACCAACATTTTTTCTTTCTCTCAACAACTTTATTTATTAGTCATACACTTACAATTTAATAAAAATAAATACACTTCTTCTACTTACAATCAACTACTAATTTACCAATAAATAATTACTACTCTTAAATGTTACCATTTCAATAGTACAAAGAACACTTATGCTACATTCTATATACATTAATACATTTAATACTTCATACATTTAACGATTAGCAGTTTAATTATAATAAAAATTGTGGGAATAACAGGAAGGTGGAGGAGACATCTTTGTTTCTCATATCATTTATGCTTCAATATGTTCGATTCTGTATTTAAGTGAAATTTTGTTTACAAAATCAGCAAGTAAGATTGAACTAGTATGCAGTTTGTTAGTGTAGATGTAGTATTTCATGAAAAGCATCGTGTAGTTAAATTTCTTCGTTACATTTTTTCCGAATTGTTCGGATGTAACACCAAACAGTTTTTCTTCCACGGATGGATTGAAGTGAGTTTTGTTCGTTACATTGAACCAACTGATGACCTCATGTGAAAATATTGTCTTGTACCAACATGTATTCGGTATGATTTCAAGTGAATTTCATGGTATTTTACACATTTTTGTGAATTTTGTGGGATTTAGCAAATATACATGAAATTTGTGGCTCTCGTATAGCACAAAATATCAGAAGCCCTGATTATCTGCTTATCAAGAATATCAATTGATGTCTTGCTTGATGATGTCACAAGTGGAGTAAAGTACATGGCCTCTTAGCAGACAAAATTGTCCATTTAGCAGTTAAAGAGTTGAGCCTTAGGTCTCCAGTGGAGAAGCCCAAATTTGCCAACACCATTATCTTTCTGAAATAAAACACTATTTCTTTGTCAAATAGCTCCTCATTAACTTGGCCTAATCAAAGTTCAGAACAGTGAGAGTTGTTACAGGTATATACTTGATTAAACACCTCAGGCATCCCAAACTTATAATTTGAGGAATTGATCAAATAATGAATAGTTTAGATATATATATCGAGTGAGACACGACTGCCGGAAGTGCACGGTGTTGTGTTGCAGTTGGTTGTTGAGAATTTGGGTGCTCTGCAGGACATTGGAATTTAAAATTTAACAATGGATAAAATCGCAGGAAATTACTTTTTTATATATACTCACCTTGGCTGGTTTCTGTTGTGCATTTGGCCTATTTCATCATTTTTGGGGGTTTTGAGGTGTTTGTTGCAGATTTCTATAGATGAAGTCAAGTCTGGACAGAGCTATTTTGAAAGACTTGAACCATGAGGCGGTTTTACTGAAATTTGGATCCACCACTCAATCTTCCGCTACAGTGCAAAGGAGGATAGTCCATTTGTCCCCTTTTCTGGTCAACTTGGGAAATTTTCCTTTTTTCCACTCCAAATCGAATGTTTTTTGCTTCACTATTGCAGCTTTCAACTTTCCTCAGCACGGTGTGACCCTCCTTTCAACTACAGCACAGCTCCAGCATGACAACTGCGACTTACCAAACAGGTGCACCGTCAAAAATTTCCATTAAAAAAGATAATCTTCTCCTCACGACCCCTCCCAAGCTGACCGGAAAAGGGGACAAATGGACTATCCTTTGCATTGGAGGGGAAAATCAAGCAGCGGATCCAAATTTCAGCGAGAAAATCTCCTCATTGTTCAGGTCAAAACAGCTCTGTCCAGCCTTGACTTCATCTATAGAAATCTGTGACAAACACCTCAAGCCCACTCCCCTCCCCTCCCCACAAAAAAAACGATAGCGAACACCATGCACTTCAAGCAGTCTCGTCTCACTTGACACATTTATAATAAATTTTTAATTATTTGATCAATTCCTTGAGTCGCGAGTTTTAAGGACACCTGTGTAAACACCACCCTCAAAAAAGTGCAGAAAATACTTAACACCACCTTTGAATGATATGGCATTTATTTGCATGATAAACTTAAAAAGCAAGCCTAACAAAGTTTTCAGTGATTGTGACAATCTTTTAACATCAGTAATCAAAACATGATAAATTTGCTTTCACTGATAAAGTTTCTCAGTTCAAAGTGAGCATACTTCAATGCTCTTTTAATGCTTTTTAAAGTGGTACTGCGACCAAAAAAACAATTCCTTTTTTTTGAATTTTAAAACTATGTTAACTAAACACTAACTGACCCAAGTTTTAAGTTCTGATTTTAAAAAGGCATCTGTTTATTTTAACTGGAATTTTATTGTTTATTGGTCCGCCATTACTAACTTTAAAATCTTAAGAGAGCTGGGTCGAGGAGAAAATGACGTCAAAGACTCACTAATTTAAGAATGCAATGCGTGTGTACGCGGCTGAATTAATGTGCAGCACGGGAGTTTTGGGCTTTCAGACTTTTAAACCCGTGTTTTGCATATATAATAAATTGCGTTTACACGCTGAAATCTTAAGCTAGTGAGTAAATGACATCATTTTCTCTAGATCCAACCCTCTGATGTCCTGTCGGTCAGTTTTGAACGTGTGTAATGGCAGACCGTGAAATCCAAAACTTACACTCAAAATAACAGCCTTCGGGTAAAACTCAAAGCTCAAAATTTTGCCAGTTAGGTGTTAAGCGAACACACTTTCAAAATCTGAAGAAAAAAAGGAAATGATTTTTTGATCATAGTACCACTTTAAATGCCCTTGCTACACTATTGTTTGTAAGAAATAATTGGATTTTAAATTAATGCCACTCTCAAATAAACAGCCACTCTTGAGTAAATGCCCACACTTGAATCACAAAACATTTAATAAATGCCACAACATTTAATTTTAAATATTTTATCTTGAAATAAATCCTATATAGGGCATCATGTTTTCAACAATAATAACTCTCATCCACTTCCATTTGTAATTTAATGATTAACAAAATTGGTCATATACAAAGCTGCATGATTATTTATATATATTGTTTCAACTTTAATTAACGCCAAAATGAAAAATAGTGCCTTGTCTTTGGTTTAATTTCATAAAAAAGGTCTTTGATTTGATGAAAGTATCAATAGCTACTAACAGTAAATTGGATCTACTCTCTTTTTTAGGCACAGCTGCTCTTAAAAATGTCTATTCGCTAACAGAGGGCAGCACTCTAACAGAACTGGATTGAAACTGTGGACAAGGTGATTGCCATCCTAGCAGTGGATCATGTTTATTATTCTACATTTTCTGAATCTGACTGGTGTTCTCTTCCTTATTATCAATGTTTACTGACAGGTTATCCCAAGTATACCCATGAAAATAGTCACTCGGGCTATCTTGCTGGCTTTTCTGTAAGAGTTTTACCAAATGAATTTAATTGTCAGACTGACTGGCTATCCCTGTTTTCTATGGGCGTGATACTCACTTCAGCTAGGCCTCATTAGTTGCTAGCCCATAAAAAACTGGGCCTTTTGTAAAATTGATGTTCAGAATTTCTTATAAATTTAGCTTTTCTGACAGTGTTATTTAGTTATGCCAGAAGATTTTAGCAAAGGTGTTATACAAAAGACTCCAGTCACCGATTAATTTCTTAAGATATTGCAGGTAACAAAATTGTGAAAAGGTGACTTTTGAGCCTTATGGACTTGATCAAATAAGACTGCTTTCAGCATATGTTTTTGAAATTTTTCTTTTCCCTGCCCCCTCAAATGTAAAATATTAAAAACAAGACAGAGGACCATAAACAGGTGTAGGATCAGGTGTAGGATCAAATCCAATCGAAGACTGTGAAGAATACCAAGATTGCTCTAGGAAGAGTCAAATACATGTAGAACTCTTTTGAGGAAGCAGCAATATTAACATTAACATGAGTTAGGCACTTTATTGTCACTTTAGTCACTTTATATTTACATTTTCTCCCTTCAAGTGAATTTTCATGATTCATTCACACTGTACTTAGAACACAATCAATGTTATATGCTGAAGACTTCAATTGGGACTATTCTATTTGACCCTGGGTAGGCAGACCCTCTTGTGAAAAGGTCGGGATGGTTGTCAGATTATCAGACCCTAAAGGAGACCTTTCTGGGCATGGCTCAGGCTTTATTTAACTCCTAAAAGATACCTGTTAGGCATGAAAGCTATTTAGTCAAGTGAAAGCCTAAAAGATACCTTCATTGACAGCTAAAAAGGCATTTCATCCTGAATACCCGAGTGGGACCAAAATCCATGATTCAAACCCCTAAGCAAGACGATGAGCATCCCGATTCTTTCACATGGGAGTATCTCTTAAGGGGAGGTGAGGCCTTCCGAGGGGTGTGGCTGAGGCACATGATGCATCCCTTCATGTTGCTGTCCCTAGATAGCAGGTTATTTTGCTTTAATTTAAAATAACCCCCTAAACTAATGCAGTGCATGGTTTAACCCTTTGCCTCCTGGAAATTTTGGCCAATCTGGACATTTTTGAGATTTTCAGGCTGAATATTGGGCAAATTAGCTTTAGTCTAGTCCAAACTGCATTTGCAACATTGCAGCCTGCTTTTCTTGCCCGCAGCATTGCAATTTACGACATTTTGGCTTGGGCGTGCACAGAAATCAAAATAATTTTTGAGATTTTTTAGTTTTTGGACGAGAAAGTGACCTACGTCTTTAGGCTTTTCGATTTTTGAATTGTTTTTCCCCTTTCCTTTTCCTCCTTTTCTTTTTGCTGCAGTGGTTGACCTTCTACTGAGCTCGCTTACGATTAAAAAACTTCTAAGGAAGCGTCATCAAGGCAGGCAATTTGTACCATGGAGCAGCCAGGTGTAGTGGCAGGAAATTTTGCTCTGAGTTTTTCACTCAGCTTTTTAAGCATTTTTGTGCATATCTCAGGCTCCATCAGGCCGATCACTCTGATCTGGGCATCATTGGAAAGATCTTTTCCTCCAGCAGAAGTTGAGTATAGATGATGCCAATTTTGGTCAAAAGTGGTGACGTCAGAAGTGGAAGAAAGGCCAAGCTTGGTTTCGGGCCGTATACAACCCCAACAGGAGTCAAAGGGTTAAACATTTAGTATTTCAATGTTTCTGACATTTACAGACTTTACAAGAGGATACAATTTCTAAATAGGAAAGAAAGTCCTAAAGGGTCGATGTTGCTGTCGTTCTTAGTGCTTCTCTATGTGACTGTTGAATTTCATCATTTGGTGAATCCCATTTGGTTTTCTCTGTTTAGAAATTCCCATGTCACTGGTTTTCAGGGTTGTATTGCTTGTCACTTATACCCCTTGAAAAGCCTCCCTGGTAGAATTTTCCCCCCTCTGAAGTGTTCTATCTTATTTCACTAAAAAGAGTTCTGTAAAGTTTTAGTGGGTAAGATAAGAATCACATCAGAACATTTGCAACATGTTACTTGTGAGCTTCAAAGTGCACTAGATTAGATGTTGAAAATTTGTAGTGTAAGAGCTTTCTTGGTTTAGTGAGTTTACTCTTCTTGCTGCTGAAAACTGTCAGTGATGAATACAGCCACATCCCCTTTGAAATACTTAAATGACCAATTTCCCTACCCTTTTACATACCTCAACTTGTGAAATCACTTCCCTTTTTTACACCTGAAGCCTGAAAAAGGTACCCGTTTCAAGCAGAGATTCCCCGTATAGGCCATTATAGGGAGTACCCCCCCCCCTCCCCGGGGCCACATCAGATCATATGCAGCCATTGTGTACTCAAAGGTTTAAGGATAGGTTGTTAGGTCATATACAATAATTTATTATGGTGCAATTATTGTTTAGCTAAGAAATTTAGTTCTTAAATATTATTTACTTGTCAGTAGGTGTAAATAAGTGGTTTCTCATAAACTTATGTGTAATTTTCAGTGCAATTAGATAATACAAATTTGGAAAATTAAACCTCTGTGTCAATATATATGATAAAGGTAAAGGGTGCACTTTGAAAATACATAATATATTATTTGTTGTGAAGGTTTGCTTGAAGAGCTCATGTTGGAATCACAGGATATCGCAAACTGTGGTAGCTGTAGTTTTGAAATTTATGGGAAATGTATGGGAACAAAGAAGAGTTTTCAAGTTGAACTGAATGAAATGAACACACAGGTGGAACACCTTTCCATAAGAATGGTTTTGTATGAAGACTTGGAGGCAGTAGCTATCTTGGAAATAGGCTATTCTTTCATGCAAGGCATTAAAAGCCATTACAAATCTGGCTATATAAATGCACATTATGTAAAAGTAAATAATTGGTGCAAAGGTCATAAATAATAATAATAATAATAATAATAATAATAATAATAATAATAATAATAATAATAATAATAATAATAATAATAATAATAATAATCAACTTTATTTATAGAGGGTAACACACAACAGGTTTTTTGTAATGAGCTTTAAACTTGAAACTTGACAAATAGCACTAGCTCCCCTGATTTCTTCATAAGAGCTGACTTTTCAAAATATCATAAAAGAATTAATTATTTAAAAAAGTTCTTCCTTTATTAAAAATAATTTAAATGAAAGACTTAACACAAAAAGTAATATAACTAATCAGCTTTCCAAAATGTTATGTTGTACAACTAAAAAGGCTTTCTTGAATGCTGTTTTTCAGCCAGACTGGACATCCATAGGGTCTACTCAAATGAACAATAGAGACCTCACGCATCTACGACAGCGACGGCGAGGACAACACCTAGTAAAAAATGAGTTTCTATTTTACTTTGAAATTTCGTATTTATTGAGATCTATTCAGTGTGTTTGTTGGTATCAAAACATGCCTCGGCTGAATATGCTACAAATGCATTCAGTTCCAAAGAGAAATACGAAAAATTAGCTCTGTGGTTCACGTTCTCCAAACAACGCAGAATCGGTCATTTCATGTTGTTGTTTTGCAGCGGACGGCAAAGAAATGTACCAAGAGTTATAACGCACGTGCACAGCTATTGTTCTGCTCATTAAACCTTTTGTTTGGTGACGTTCTCGTTGCCGTTGCCGTCGTGTTTTTCGTAAGGTCCCTAATATTCTTATAAGGCAACATGAAAAACAGAACTTTTTTTCTTTAAAAAGTCCCAAAGCAGTGTCAACTTTTTCACAAAGCTGTCTTGAGCCTGCAGTCTCAATTTTTTGCAAGGCTGAGAAAGTCTTGAAGTACTGATGTGTTTGTTTGCTTTAGTCAGTAACACACTGTCAATGCCTGGTGTTATGTGGTATGACCATCTTTGAGTCTGCATGTCTTGAGCTCACAAGTCAAAATGTCACGGGCTCACAAAGAAAAACACTAGTCTTGCCTTCTCGCAAAGTCTCGCATTTATCATCCACCACTCTTACCATTGACTAACAAATTTTATTAGTAATAATTAGTTGTTATCATACTCGGTATGCAGAGATAAGAGGTAGATCCTGCAAAAAAGCTGGGAGGGACTTTTTATTTATTTTAGATTTTGTATAACTTTAATAATCGAGCAAAAAAAAAAAAAAACATTGAAGATCAAATTTAAATATCTTTGAAATTTATGAAAAACGTCTGTCAGTTAGTTGGAGAAATGTGCTGTACCATCAATTCCAGTAATCATTTTTTCTCCTCTTTGTGTGCGTCTTTGTGGAGTAGTTTCTCCCAAACCTCACTTGGAGGGCAGTTGCCTTTGTACAAGAATTTACTATCTCAGCTAGGAGGGTGGCAGAATCCTGCAAGAATGAGTAATAATAACATGAAAATATACTATAAAGTAGGATAAGCTAGGATATTTGGCACAGACATTATTCTGTTGGGGCAAACAGTTCCAAGGGCCCAGGGGGCGGGGGGGGTACTTGATATATCTGGGTGGGGAAGTGTGGCCCGACCCCTCATACCCTGAACCTGTTAGAAGACAAATATTGTTGATTTTCAATACCCTGTTTAAGACAAATTGGTTACAAATTGTGTGGTTTTCTTGTTGTGTAATCAATGGAAATTTAATGTGCCTGGTATCGATGCCAAAGTCAACGGAAGTCAATATTAATTTACAAGAGCTTGTAAAAAATTTGCTCTTTATCGTCCAAGAAAAGGTATCCCACTGGTGATTTACGACAAAAATTGATAAAGCGATACCCTGATTAAGACAAAGAATGATAAATTTGATACCCTGTTTAAGACAAAAATCTCGAAAAACATACCCTGGCGAGCCACACGTCCCCATTAAGCCCGTATAAGGGAGTACCCTCCCCCCTCCCACCGGCAAGAGACAAACAGTTTCCGGGAACAAAGCTCAACAAAACTGAGTGAAAATGTTTGATGGGTTATAATCCTGGAAAGGCAGAAATATGCACCAATGCATAACAAAATAGCATAAACTTGCCTTTTGATACATGTGTGTCTGTAGCCTCTCCTCAAATTCACCTCTCTTCACTGTGTCTAATTTTCTCTTTAAAAATGAGTTGTTAGCAATTTTAGATTTCATTTTCCTAGAAAGGAACAGCAGAAAAAATTAATATTCTGAAAGGGTTTTAAAATTTTTGGGTGTACCTTGTGAAGTTAAACATGGCTGATCCTCAAGCTTCTAAACATAATATAATGTTCTATCTGAAAATGACTGAAATATCTTAATTGACTGCAACATTATTGCAGTGGAACTTGGCCTCATAGTGCAAAAATACATGTGAGCTATGTGAAATGTGGCCATGACTTTGTGAGTGAGTAGCTCACTCATCATTCGAAAGTGACTCTTGAACTTGCCAGGAAAATAGAGGTATTGTACCCTCATTAATGAAGTTGTGGACTTCATTAAATTCCTGCAATAAAAGTGCTATTGTTGTTGTCACCTTATACATCATTTATTTCAACTTCAGAGTTGTTGGGCAACCCCGAAGCAAGTAAAAAAGGTAAAAAGGCAAAGAGTCTTCAGTTTTCATATCTTCTTGCAAAACTTGGAACCTGATGACCTGGGACGGGATACTCTAACAAACCAGAAAATACTGTTCCATTTGTTGCATGGAATACACAAAATTTCAAACCAGAATGATTTGGTCGAATGGAAAGTGCCCTAAGTCTTTCTTTGAAATTTCTGACAGGCATCCCTGGCACATGGTCATGATCCCCATTCACCCTTGTGTCAACATAATATAAAACACAAATCTGAATGTTGTGAGTTTTGTACATGCACTTATATAAACATTTTTGCAGTGTAAGTAATTTTGTATACTCATGCACAAGACTGAGTTACAGTCACACAGATTCCTTCTGATCTTTACCCATTGAACGGTCAAAACAATAACAGTAAGTGAATACTGGTGATCACCTGCAGTTGTTACAATGTTTTGGGTCATGAAATTCCTGTTCTTTTAACTGTTATATGAGCAGAGAAATGGAAATTTGATTAGTATAAATATATTTAGAAAACAGTTCTAAGAAAATACAAATGCTGATTGGTTAAAAATCATGTTTCTATTAAACAATTAGATTATGAGCTCGAGATTTCTATCACGTGATAGTTGACTCTGGTTGCACCCTCGTCAACTATCACGCATAGAAATTGTTTCTAAACAAAAATTAAAACCAATCAAAAACACTAGCCTTTTCTGTTTTCCTCATCAAGTTTTCAATTCTTAAACTTTCAATCTTTCTTTTGTCTCCATCGATAGGTTGTAACGTCTGCTGGTTCCCTCCACTAGCACACACAGTTTTCTTGCCTGCAGCCAGCAACAAACATTTCACATAAATAATTTTATTCTTTAAGGTAAAGTATTTGTCTGAGTTAGCCTTTTTAGCTTGACACTAGATGCCCTAATACTTACCTTAAGTTGTCAATTTTCGTTAATTAAAGGTAATATCTGCACCCAAAAATTTAATTAATTCTAATGCCAAAAAAAAACAATAGTCATGCTTAAAACTGACCTGGAAGCACAGCATTAGATATTTAATCAACAGTGATTAAGGAAAACAAATACAAGCAAAACCTAGTGAAAAACAGTCCGATGTTTTGGCGACATCATGGTGCCATTGCCAAGGGAAAGTAAATTAAATATGCAATTTCAAAGGTAACTTAGAGTTCAGAGTCATTAATTTACATAGGTTAGACGAAGACCTTACCGCAAATTGAGTTTGATTGTTCACTTAAACATGGTCGTAATTGTTTAATGCGTAACATCTCATTAACGAAACAATCAAACTTGTTCGGGCACTTTTTCAACATGTTAAAGCAATTGCAATTTCTGCGGCTTACAGTGTCTATGGCTGTCTTCCTGTTGCTTGTCCAGTTCTACAATTTTTAATTTTCTTGAACAGAAGTCATTCACTTGCTGGTAACCTAAAAATAAATAATCAAGTTGTAAATTATTAGTTTGTCAATTTTTTGTTCATGTCTTGTCCTGTCAGGAGAAACATATCAGTTGATTGAATTGGTTGTGAATTTTGGTCTCTGAGAATGTCAGGTTCGAGAGAAAATATCCACACCAACCCCAAGGAGGGTTATTTGAAATTCCACGCAGGGTACCCACCTCTCCGAAGCCAAAATTTTTGTAATTAATGGAAAGTTTAAACCAAAAACTGGACAAATTTCCAATTGACTAAAAACTTTCAAATAATCTTGTACTTTAGTGTACATAATATTTTTCAACTTGATCAAAAACACTTGCCATCAACAATCCTGGTTTCCCTTAACCAAGTGTATGGAGCGATGGGTTTTGTTACGTCACTTGAGTTGGTTGGGAAATCCCCCTTGATCAGTGCTTCTTTTAACACCTTTTTTTTTAGATCTTTTGTCCTCTTGCTGGAAATAATACTGCAATTTAATTTCTTCTCAATTTTCAGTATGACAGTGATCATTAAACTAGTCTCAAGAACAAAAGAAGTGTGGTGAACAAGATTTGAATTTCAATTATTTCAAATGAAGGCTGGTTCTTTACCACACTGTTACTGGAGTGCTTCCCCCCAGTCCCCCACACCTGCCTTTTTCTTCCATGTTTGTTTAATTTCTTTATCAGAACCCCATACATTTAACACCCTCACACACACAGCATATATACCGAGATGAAATATGCAAGTTCCCAGAAAAATATCCATACTCCCCCACAGAAGGGTATTTGGAATTTCCTAGGGTTGGGGGGTTCTGTTCAGGCCAAAAAATTTAAATAAAGGCTTCTGTGGGGGAGGTTATGGAGATTTTCTGGAAGTACACAATCCAAGTTACCATAATGAACAGTTATTCACCGAAGTGGAGGTGAAAAGTGATGGATATTTACCGAGCGGCGAAGCGGCAAGGTAAATATCCACCACTTTCACCGACACTGAGGTGAATAATTAAAACTTAATGACTGATCCCGAGGGGAACAGGAATTTGTTTCCCGAGAATCTCAAGTTCCCGAATCTCATGTTTCCCGAGACGAACTCGAGGGAAACAAAATTCACTGTTCCCCAATTGACCAGTCATTAAGTGAGGTTGTTATATAGCACAACAAAACAGAAGCAACTCTTAGTAAACACGCCGCTGATTATTCCAGCGACCAACTCATGGCCACCATCTGATCAGCGTGCCACACAGACCAGCGAGTCAACATTTCGCCCGGGTAACAGTGAACTGTTTTCCCGTTTGGACGGTCATAGTGTTCGCAAATGTTTGCCCCCTCATGGCATTGGCGGGAGGAAACAGTTTCATTGTTAGATGTCATTGTGTACCATGGACTCTAGCCAATGCGTGGGCGCCCTGGTGGCGGGAAAGACACAACAAACGCCAGCCTATATAGCAATAAGTTGTTTTAGTATCTACCACACACAAGCTGAATAACTAGTGGCCGCAGAGAGTAACTTATTTTGTGATAATATACCAACAAAAGCTATTTTGGTTTGCTCGGCTGCTCGGAAGGTGAACTAGTACTTGGCCTAACCCTCACCTCCGAGCCTAGCCAATCAGCACTGCGAAAAGCACTATTCACTTGTGGTGGTATATACTAATATTGAACAATTACCATTCTTGTCATCTTCCACCCTCATTATGTTGTTGTTGAAAAGTCAGTTCTGCCTTTTCAGCTCCCAAAACTACATCCAATTATCCACATATTTTACCTCTCGAGAACTCAGTGTAACTAGTAATCATGTGTTATCAGTGTAAAAAAATCGCCTTCAGAGCAGTCTTAGTATGTGGGAGATTTGGTGACCCATTTGGGAGATACTCGCGTCTATATTCTAGTAAATCACAGAAAAACTCCTGCGGATATCTGTGGCGAGAAGTTGAACATCATGATATACTCACTAAAACTCCAGTGACTCTCATTAAATAGCTGCCCTACCATCCATTTTTTGGTATCTTTTCATGTTCTTTCTCGAAAGGGGGGAGCAATTTTTTGTTTCTGTAGATTAACCTGCTTGGAATGAAAGTATTCCGCCTAACTTCTTCCTAATAAAGTTCTTCTTGTATGTCGTCCCTCTTGGTTCACTGCTGGATTCATCCTAAATCACAAAAACATTACCTAACAGTGACATTTTTCGGATGTGTTATAATTTGATTTTACTCCATGTATACCTGCTATCATGACCCACCTCTCACCAACATGTCAGTCTCAGCATCACACAGAAAACGAGATCCACAACAGAATAAATTGAAAATAGACCACCCTAAAGTATAACATGAGCACCAGGACCACTATGGAAGCCTGTTGTGTGACGTTAGTATTTGTTAGATGTGTATGACTATCCAGAACTATTCAAGCAAGCTATGCTAAAATGAAGCGTGCTTTTAACCCGCATCATTGGGATGGTTACCTGTTCTGCTATGAAGATGGGAAACCGAAAGCATAAGTAGCAAGCTGTTGTTAATTAGCGCTCTTTTGCTGGAAATTTTCTTAAACGGTCGTTAATTATGCAATCAGTGAGAACCAGCAGTAGGTTAGATATTAATCTCATTTGTACTGTTGGAACTTCAGAAAACCGTGAATACCAGGAATACGATTATGGAATGTTGTGTTTGCTAGGATAATATAATGCTAATGGGGTGTGAGAAACGTTAACAACCAAACAGTAACATTAATCTTGTTTTGTCGTTTTGAAGTTTCCTCGAGTGTTTCTGCACTTTGGTGTTTTTTAGGACACATTGTTTAAGTCCCAGGCAAATGATCCCTAACATTGATGGGGTGACGCATCATGTTGTGTGTTTTGGCCACACCCGTTTGCATGCATTGGCAACATGTCTGCAGACATTTTGGGTGTTGTTGGCCTCAAATTTGAAAACTGGTTAAAACATTTTCCAAGCAACCATTTT
This sequence comes from Platygyra sinensis, assembly GCA_019787425.1. Taxonomy (NCBI): domain Eukaryota; kingdom Metazoa; phylum Cnidaria; class Anthozoa; order Scleractinia; family Merulinidae; genus Platygyra; species Platygyra sinensis. The sequence goes on from JAHPZR010025927.1 coordinate 27,892, forward strand.
TTGGTATGTTGTATGATGTTGTGGACATACCTTGGCCCAGATTCCATGAAACAGCCTCATGCAACAATGTTGCACCACGCCATGTGGACTAGGTGTCAATTTTCAAATACCCCACATGTCCGCAGCAGGGGTGGGTCTCGCAAAACACATTCAACATGGTGCAAACCCAACAATGTTGCGAGTTATTTGGCCGGGGCTTTAGAATCACAATCAAAGCATTGATAAGTTTTCTCTGTTTCACAGTAAAGCCAAATTATATGCTCATAGTTTAACCCATGCTCACGTGTGTGTGTCACGTAACATAACATGGGTTTAACTTACGACAGGGAGGCGAAGTTTCACGAGTCTCCGCACACCACTATGCCAGAAACACGTGGAAATAAAAATCTAAGAATCTTACCAGTGGGACGATATACAGGACCACAATACATCGCCACTTGGTATAGTTCCCCCACGCCGCTTTTTATTTCACACTCTGAGCTCGGTGAGGCGCCTATTTTCAGTACCTAGAGACGTGTCGCTCAGTCGGTTCGCTAGATTTGATATGACCATTGTTAGGTCCACGTGACATGAGCACACCGGTGAAGTCCAATCTGGAAAGGGTTAACCTATATGCTCATCCACGTACACCTTTGGAAATGATCCACTCCTCGCTTTAAGTTACTTAGGTTATCAGCTACATGTTTATTGGACTCAACCTGATACAGAATAGTTTCTGTTCTTCTGTTTATTGCACCAGTCTACTGCTGAAATTGCTCTGCTGAATCTGTTGCAATTATGCTCGGATGGTGCCGATTATTCATAGCACTTCACGGATCAACAATTTTGCCCGACCGAACCGAGCTAAGCTCTGAGCTCTCTTGAATTGCTTCTTGCTGCTGCCGCAGTTAGAAGATTCTTCTGCAAGAAATACACTTTCGTCGCTCGTTTTCGCGCTACTCGCCCCATCGCGACGAAATGAGAGCTCCTCCTACAATCGAGCTGAGTGTTGACTGCTTCTGTTTCTGCTGTTTTCGAAAAACTTTCGGTCCTCAGAAGAACACCAGCGTTTTTTGGTCCATCTCCTGAGGATGATTGATTTTTCGACATTATTTGTTCGACAGGTCGCTCGCGCTCGCGGTTTCCCCGCCTCTCATGATCGGTCTGGCCCGAAGGGTAGTTTAGTTTGCTCACGGGTTGTACCCAATTTGTGGGGGGACGTATACAAAAACATTGGACCGGGGTTCCCATGGACCTACCACCCATGGACCACTGGCTCCCATGAGGGGTGGGTGCGGGTCGCGCTTCCGGGTGGTGGGGGGGGGAGGGAGAGGCAAGGGGCCGGTTACCTGTGTCCATTTGTGATCCCGGGTCCGATGGTGTTCACCTGGCGGGTCCCATGGCCACGCTCCCTCTTATTTGCAAAACAGGAAAATCGCCCGCTGTTTAATATGAAATTTCGCATACCGGAGATCAGAGGTCATGAACCAATAAACACAGACGTCGTATTGTATTGCTCTACGTCCTTGAGGGGTTTGTCTACGAGTAACAGAGGGGTTAGCGGGTTAGGGCTGAGCGTGCGTTAGCGACCGGTTTAATTTATTGCGCGGGTAGTACAAAAACCGACACAGTCTTGAGACTGTACCATAGCTTTGCAATGCAAGGGCTGAGGCAGGCGTACTTTGTTGTGGTAGTACGAGCGAATAAATTACTCTCACCTGGATCTTTGGTGGATGATCGGTTCAGGTCAACTTGCCCTCACTTATACTGCCGTCTTGAATGAGGCAGGCGCGAAGGGGGGCTCGAGTCGAGTTAGGTTATGCATCCTCAGAACCTACCTCCCCGCATTTCCAATGGTCACTACGCTTTAACGCTTAGACGCTTTAGAAACAACTGCATTTTTGGTCGTTCAAGTAACGATAAACTGGAATACACTTCTTTGTGGTCATTTGTTTCTTGCCCTCTCATTCGCCTCGGGTCGGATTAAAATTTACAAGCTGTGGAATGAAACTTATTTATTGGGGGTAGAACATTATGCACGTAGATCTTCTGTAGTCTCAAAAGCGAGTTTGTGGTCATTTCTTGGTTTTTTTTTTGTTTATGTTCTTCCCATTTACGAGGGGTTGCTGATCCCCCCGTGCGATATCCCAAAGCAACCCGCTATTGTACGATACAAACCCTACAAAGGACGTGAGCAATAAAATTACGAAGATTCTGTCTCTGTGGTTTTTTGTTCTTGTAACCTCGCCACCGCTGACCCTCCGGTAAATTTTCGTATTAAACAACATAGGGCGATAATCCTGTTGAAAATAATTAAGGGGTGGTGGTCCATGCGGGGTGAGGGTTGTCCATGGACGCGCCGGGTCCAATGGTGACCGGATCGCGGGTCTCCGGGGTGGTTCATGATGGCGCAGGGTCCAATGGGGGGTTTGGTCCATGGACCACCCCGCGCCCCCACCACTCCGCCACCCCCGGTCCGATGTTTTTGTATACACGTCCAGAATTTGTTGGTGTCCTCATAACACACGTACTTCTGGGGCCTGTTTTTTTTGGCAAAAATTGGGCAAAAAATTTTTTTCGACGGGCGGGGTATAAGCACAATAATGTTCTCCCTTTCCCCTCCACTTAAAATTTTTTTTTTTTTTTTGTTTATTTTTTTCTTTTTCTTCGTCTGTTTACCAAGAAAGCTAGGCGGTTGCCCCGAGGTAATCATTAATAACCTTTTAGTGTGAAAAAGTAATACCCCTATCTGCAGGTTGTAAGGGGGAGTTTAAATCTTCCGTAGACTTGCCCTTGCGGACGCACTTGGGTACTTTACCAACCTGGCGGCTAGGGGCGGGGGGGGGCTGGGGGTCATGAACACATCGGGGAACCAAGAACTAGTCGGGTGTGGGATGGCAATGAGGAAACTTCACCTGGGGTGGGGCGGATGTCGGTGACTTCTTTTACTCCAGCTGGATGGGTCGCTTCTGAGTGTCTCTGGAGTGAGTGGGGCTGGGGGGGCTGGTCAACGCATGAGGCGGGCGGGGTCGGGGGGGGGGGGGGTGGGGTATTATGTTGAACTGCACCTAGGTCCCCTTGTTACAAAGCTATATGTAATGGACAACCCGTACCTGCACGACCTGGAAGACACTCCCAGCGCACTCCAGTATGGTCACAAAGGAGGGTTGACAGAAATGAATTCATTCCCCGCACCCCCCCCGGTGCTCCTCTACACCTCTTGTAAACGAGCGCCGCTCTATTCTAGCCTACCTTATTGAAAGAAAGAAGGATAAAATTGGGGGGCAGAAAAAAAAAATGTAAATGTAACTAACTGAGTGTAACCGGCAATTTAAAACGTTTTTTTTGCTAATATTTGCGCGGAGGGGGTTTGTAAAGGTTATATTAAACCGACAACTTTGAAGTTTGCTCTTGAAGGCCGGGCTCATACTGAATGGGGTATTATTTTTGCCAGGTGTCTTAGGTAGGTTTGATTCAAATAAACTCAAACCCGCTTTGCTAGGTGTAAACACCTCCTCCTTGGTTAGAACAAAAACATAAAAAAAAACGTCCTAAAGGGCCATGGTTTTTTCTCGGTCTCTCATCCTTGTGTGTTTTTCCCTCAATCGCTTATTTTCCTACCAAACACATCCCGGGGGAGAGTTCTTCCGCGAATTTTGTTATACGGGGGTTGTGCGGAAAAGGCTTCTTGGAAAAGCTCCAACACCGAGTTTACAAGGACGTAAGAAACGCAAAAACGGAATACCCTTCTTAGGCCGCAAAAATTTTACGTTTAGCGGGCGGTATATTATCACACTCCAGTATTAGATAAATACAAAATTACTAGCTACCCTTATAAGGACCACACAGGAAGAGAAAGAGAGAAAAATAAAAAAAGGAAAAAAAAAAAAAGTGAAAAATAAAGAAAAAAAGAAAAATTAAAGAAAATAAAAAGAAACAAAGGACAAAAGAAAAAAAAAAATAATGAAAAATATAAAAGAGGAATACAGGAAAAATAAGTGGAATAAAAAGAAAAAAAACAAAAAAAGGAAAAATGATGCCACCAAAAAAACAACAAAAGCGTCAAAAAAAAAAGAGTACCCTAGCCTTTTTAGGGACCGCGAAGAAACCTCAAAAACTCTTGACCCTAATTCCGCTTGGGCACGTACCTATATTAGGGGAAGCGGAGCCCTGTCCATATGGGATTACTCTCCCGTGGATCGGGGTTCTCATATGTTCGCCCGAAGAAAAAGGAAACAAACAATACCTGCGACTTAATTCGCTATGCCTTGCGCTACAGGCAGGTACCGTTCTTAGGCTTGTCCACGCGGCACAGGGAACGCGGTGACAAGCCTAATAAAGACGTCGCCTGCGTGGGAGGCTAAGCTTATGTCGCTCGGTTGCAAGCTAGTAACAAAAGGTTCAACGATGAATATTTTTTCCGAGTGGGGAGTGTGGTGGGGGCGGGGGGTGCTGGGGTGGGGGATTAGGGAGGCCGGGGGGGGGGGGGAGGGGGGTGTGGGGATCTGTGGTGGGGGGTGGGCGGGGGGAAATGGGGTGTAAGCAGCTAGTGGGGGGGTGAGGGGGGGTCAGCCGCCACCGTCTCAATTTGCAATGGATCGCCGACGGGTTACTTTCCAATTGTGCGTGAAGAAATGCAATATCAAATTGGCGCAATTTTTTCAACGCATTCTAATCTGTAAAGAGTAATAGGAATTGCCGAGAACAAGAAAATTCGAGTTGTTACGGGTTCGTCGTACGTTTCACGATACCGGTCCGCAGGATGGTCCAGATGATGTTCAACAGGAACAATATTTTCTTGGCCGACAATCGCTGACAACTTGCTGGGCTTTTCACATGCGACGTTGAACTTAGCTAAGACTTTGCATGGCAAGGGCCGGCGGTCAATGACTGGAATAGAAATTATGATCGGTGGTCCAAAGGCCTGTCCCCGAAAGGACGGAAAGGGTATTGGGCATGTGTCCCAGGCAATGTTGCGAGGACGGGGATGCAAACAAAGAGAACGATCACGTGGCATAGATTAAGCTTGTTTTCCATGCTCGAAAAAGCGAGCGGCGACAAGGCCATGATCGAGCGGCGAGTCGAGCGAGATTTTCCAGAGAGAGAAAAGGCCCTCTTCATTTTTTTTTTCCCTAAGACCAGACCCACTGTGCTATAATCTCGCCCGCTCGCGTTATTCAATCCTCCACTGACGAGGAGCCACTTTGGCAAACAATTTCCCTATACAGACGTATTTTGAAACTTTTTCGCGAAGATCCATTTCTGCGATATGAATTTTTTAACGCAAAGTGATCTCTAACAAGGACCTCAGTACGGTTGGAACTTTAAATTTAAAGGTTTAATTGGATTTTTGTCCTTCATCCCTAAAGGGATTGGGATAATATGCGTTCACAAGTTTAGTTTTTCTGTTTTTTTTATATTAATTTTTTTTTTTTTTTTTTTTATTTTTTTATAATAGTTGGGAGGGTTTTTCTTAAATAAATAAACTACTCAATCTTCCCGTCAAGACAGGAGGCTTTTAATAAAAGGTAAAAAAAAAAATTTGGTTAATAGCTCCGTCTTTTCTTTTGGAAGAAAATTGTTCGGGGTGAATAGGTACCAAAAAGGGAGAAAAAAATTGTTTTTCTCTCCCCTTCCGTCATTCTCCTATTAAGGATTTCGAGGGGTTTTGTTGTTTGGTTTTTTTTTTTCTTCCTTTCTTTCCTTTCTCTTTTTTTTCCCCCGGTTCTCCCGGCGACGTTTTTTTTTTTCCCTTTTTTCCGCCACGCCGGCTAGTTCCGACGCGGCGGCCGCGCGTCATTGGCTGAGCCGTTCCGACTTTTCCAACGCTCGTTCCGGATCATTCCGCTTTTGAAGATCTCCAAGGTTTGTATGATAACGCTAAAAAGTTTCTAATGTCGAATCTCAGCAACAATAGATAAAATATGAGCTGAAGATGTACAAGCGGAAGACGAATTTGGGCGGTATGTAAGTACTGTCGAGGAGAGTAGCTGTAAAAAACCAGAAAATTGGGCAAATGCAAATATATTAGGGTCTCTAACTGCTGGGCAGAAAAACCCGTTTCCACTAAGGCAATCAACAATTTGCAATATTTAAATAATAATTTTAAAAAGTTTATGCATTGATGTTTAATAAGTTAGAATAAGCTTAGAAGGTGAGGGGGGGCACTTTTTAGACAATTTAAGGAGGAAGGAAATGATATTTTTTTTTATTAATTATTTTTAAAATTGGTTAATTTAGTAATTTTTTTTTTTTTTTTTTTTTTTTTTGTAATTTGGGGGGGGGGAACCGAGACCACGGGCCGGGGAAACCCTTTTGTGGAATTGGTGTTGTCAATAAAACATGTATGTATGAATGTGTAGGAAGCATACGGCAAGAGAATTTGCTTGGGGATATATTTTTCCATTTGTTTGAACACGACCCTCACGTGGCCCCGGGAAGCGTCTAGGCGGGAGCATCAAATCACATATATGCTCACAACAATAGCAAAAGTAGGACCGTGCTCGAGAAAGTGGGCGGAAATCGAGGCCTATCAATAAATATTAGAAACACGTGGGTAACTCTACGCAACACGTGAAAAAAACAACTTTTTCCCATATTAAACGCACGGTCGAATAGACATATCAAGAAAACACTGTAACCAGGGTTTTCTACTCATTTGCGGTCGCAAGTTTTACCAATGCCCTCATAATAGCTAGAACTCTAACAGACAAACAGGGTGCTAACAAAATTAGGGCCATCAAAATAAAACAATTTTTCATATCAGGAATTGGGGCTCTTAATCCCGTTGAAAAAGGATTTTTGGTTGGGGGCTTCCGATTCCCTTGCCCTTCTAAAGTGGCCAATGCTTATCAACGTTATGACCTTGTGTTTTAAAGGTAAAACACACTGTATGAGGGTGAAAACTTGTTTCCTCTGCAGTCTCAAACGAAAAAGAACCCGGGTTCAGAAAACAATAAAAGAAAGACAAAATAGAGTAACAAATATCGCGGTTTTTTCCAAAAAAAAAAAAATATTAAAAAAAAAATTTGTCTGCTAGGGGTGGGCGGTCTTGTGTCCTTCAGTC
>JAHPZR010025929.1:0-30000 GCA_019787425.1 Platygyra sinensis
CGTCCAATATTCTCTAAGTATTGGACTGGGCACTGTCCCGAATGATTCCGCATGAAGATTTCTCGTAGTTTTACTTCTTTTTTTCTAAAAGTATTTACTCCACATAAAATGTTATTTTTGTTTTCTTCCAACTTTGTTTTTCTTCTTTTTGGAAATGTCAGACATGAGTAAACGTTCAGTTTTCCGTAAATAAAAATTGCGCGCTTGAAGTTTATGGTGTCTTTGCAGTCTATCATTTGGGTTTTTCTTCAGTCGTGTAATAAATCTCTTATTAACCAAGCTTGCTCGGGACCGTAGTGGGAGAATATCGACCCTTGGTCTTTTTTGTACGGACCTCGCTGCGCTTGGTCCATACTGTCAAGACCTCGGGCCGATATTCTCCCAGTACGGCCCTCGCGCTTGGTTAATAAGATATATATATATATATATATATATTATGGCATGTTTAATTGTGTCTTTCATATCAGGCCATTCTGGTATTTACTCTGGTAAAAGTGCTGAGCCAGAAGATTGCAGACAGGTAAATAACGAGCTTATCTTGCTTGATTTATCAGTAATCTGTAACAGTGGAATCAGGTCATTTTAGTTTTCAAGTCTGAAGTTAGTAGTTCAACTTTTACACTAAAGAGGGAGGATGTTTGTACTGAGTTACAGTAACAAGAATTTGCAGAATTCATGGCAACATGTTCAGAATGAAATCTAGTAATAATAATAACTTTATTTAAGTGTCGCGTGTATTTAGCACTGTAGTGCTAATTGGGGACACTGTAAATAAGGAACTAAATGCTGTAAATTGAACATAAACTGTTAAGAATCCCAACTGATGGGAGGCTGACCAGTTGGCTATTTACACAACGCGGTCGAGGAGTTGAACTCGGGACTACCGAGAACAAATCCAGATAGCAGTAGGATGTAGGATTTGAACCAGGGACCTCCAGATTTCAAATCCAGTGCCCTAAACCACTCTAAACCAGTCACTCTCAATGTAGTATTATTGGTTTCTACCTTATGGTTTGTTTAAACTAAAAGTTTGTTAGTGTAACTCATTAATGTTTTGTGCTTTTCTTTCTAGATGGCTAATGGTAATTGGTATTGCATTTGAGGGTTTTGCCTTAGTCTGGTATCTTTTTCTCTTAGCCAATGCAAAGCCATGTAAGTTACCATAATTATTTTCATAATCCATGCGATGTTTGTTTTTGCAGCATTTGTTTACTTCATAGATGTTAATAAGTGTCCAAAATCCTGAAGTCTTCTTGCTTCAAAAATATATTAGGGTTGATAATATTGCGGTGCATATGATACATATAATGTCATGTTTCTGAGTACATCTTGAAAAAAATCTAGCCTTCATGTTTCCTGACCATTAGCCTGCTTCAATTAGTGGAACACCTAAGCCAGGGGGAACTCCCTTGTAAAATGGACAGGAAATTTTTAAAGGAACACCTAAGGCTACCATGATCCTGTTTTGTGGACGTGGCTTGAAGTCTAAGAGGTACCAATTTTAAGACAACGCATTCTCTTTTGTCAGCTCAACACACTAAGGGCTCCTTCGTTTGGGATATTCCGGAATGTATTCCGGAATATAATTCGGCTATATTTCTGCTCCTGGGAGCAGAAGAGCCGAATGGAAATCTACATGTAGGTACTCCGGAATGAGAATAGCTCCCAAACAAACGCTTACTCGCATTAGTCCAATTATTCTTATTCTGGATTGATCCCAAACGAACGCGCCCTAAGAGTTAGCAAAACTGCTTTTTTAACCACTTAAAGGTACAAGGATCACCCAAGTCCTTTTTCTATAGGAGTAACCTCTCAAGGGTGAACAGTTCATCATTTGTCATTTTCCTTATCCTTATCCATCCTTGTTTCGTTGGTTTTAAATATTTTCCTATTGAAACTACCAAAGACAATTTTTCAGATCACTATTAAAACATAACTTTGGATACCTGCCTGAAATGAAGTTTTTCTTTTTCTGTCTTTTCAGATGACTCGATTGTTCTTCCTACCATCATAGTTGGCACAATAGTTATCGTGTTTGGCTTGCCGTTTTTCTCAGTAGCAAATATTTCACTCTACTCTAAAATCACTGATGAAAGAACCCAAGGTGAGTGAATTTTTGCAGCAATAAACTCTTTTTAAGCCCTGGTCAAACGGAATCGCAAATAGTCGCGGTTAGAGGCAAGTTGAACTTGCACAGAGACTTGTGTTGGGTGGACAAACGAACTCACAAGTTTCCTTGCTAGTACACGCAAGTCGCAAAAAAAACCATTTCAAGGAACTCATATCCTGTATTTCATTGGGTAATAATAGCTAATGGACGTCACTCAACTTGTGATGCCTTGGGTTGGGTGACCAAACGGTAAAAAACTTGCTTTGATCTCGACCAAAAAGAGCGCAAGTCATCGCAATTCAACGCGAGTGCGCGCAAGGCCTAGCCAAACGGAGTCAAAATCAAATCAAATCAAAGACTTTATTTTACTTCGAATTAATTGATAGCAAATTGCTAATATCTCCGAAGAAAATAAATCTATAAAATAATTACACAAGTAGACCCAAGTTTTCAACTTGCGTTTACTTGCGTCTACTTGCGACTCCGTTTGGCCAGGGCTTTAAATCCTGAGATAGACGACCAACTGCAAGTACATAGTCTTATTGATGAGAGACGTTGTGTAACCATTATTTATTTACTCACCGACAGATGTTTTTATCCAGAGAAGCATTTTTCTTCATCGTTTTTTTTCCTACAACTTTCCAACTCATGTTTTTTTTTTCATGTTATGTTTGTTTTGTCATGATTTGATTACAATTTAAAGAGGAAACCACATCCGTCTTATCTGGTTTTCATGCAAGTCTTCCATCCTGGAAATATTGGTTTTTGTTGAGAGGCGTTTTTGTGATAAACTGGATGAAGAACCAGTCAGAAAAAAAAATTAAAGTTACATCATCAAGGTTGAATGTTTATACACAAGCATTGTCAGACTCGTGTTTGTTTATTTTTTTTTTGTGATTTGTAAATACGTCAATGTATGACATCTTGTCATCGTGCTTAGAATTAGTCTCAAAGCATGTTTCAAAGTTCATCTGCATCTCACGTGTCGCTAAACGACAGCCGCTTCAAGCAAGTTTGATCCACACTTCGAAAAGTTGCACTGTCTAAATATGAGTTAAAAGGAAACTGCAAAATGCAGAAAGGGACAATAAATCCTTTAGGACTACAGTGGTCATGACTCTGGTTTTGAACTAAGCTCCTGCACAGAACCATTGATGTAACTAAATGTATTGAGGATCATTATGTGTTTTATTTCCGAACGTCAAGTTGTGGTCCTTTTTTCAGGAATTGCTCAAGGTATTCAGAGGTCCATAACAGGAGTGGCTAATATCCTAGGCCCCTTGTGGGGTGGGGCCCTCACACGGAGGCTCTACATTATGTTGGGAGTTATGGCAGCTCTTGAAGTCATCTTAGCAGTAAGTGGAAAAGATTTGTTAGAGTTTTCTTTGTGTATTCTCTTCATCAAAATCTTATTCACCGATCTCAAACGAAAGATCTCACAGGCAATTTCATGTCAGTCTGTTAGTTCGGTTGGGTTTGTTTATGGTGACTTATTTAGCGATATCTTGTTGTTGTTGTTATTTTTTTCCACAGGTATTGATGTTCTTATCTTTTGATCGGCTTAAAGAGCCCCAGCAACAAATTCCGTCCTCGTATGACCAAATAGAAACGGAAAATGAACGACAACCACTGCTGGCGTAAAACTACCGTGTCTGCTCAAGATCGGAATGGATATCGGCTGACTAAGAAGACTGGAGATGGAGGAGATTATCCCTGGGAACTCCTGCTGCCCCGCCCGTCCTTCCTATGTTATGTTCTTATACCAAAGCCCTCCTAGCTCCGTAAGGAATTCTCGCGGATTAAGACCCCCTATTTTTATTTTGTTTCCGATTTCAGTAAGGAATGTGTAGACGTAATTTTAAGTAGTTTTTCAATTTCTGTTTATTTCTCAAGTTGGAGTTGATTCTCGCGGCATAGACAGTGAAACCTGTATTAAAAGGACACCCTTGGGACACTCGTTAGTGTTTACATAATAAATGGAGTCTGCTCTAAACAGGTTCAAATATATTGTGCAATAATAGTTAATTATTAACCCTTTTGTGACAGAATGTAAGATCATAACACCAGAGACTGCTCATAGCACAATGGCCCGTCAGTCAATGCATCAATCACCCGCATCAATCTGGAATACTCTACCCAGCCAACCTCGTTCCCAGGCAGGCAGGAAAAGGTCCTGGGAACGAGGTTGGCTTAAACGATGTCGCTGAACAGTGGTAAAGTGTCTTGAGCTGAGCCTGTATAAGCAAAAATCTCTGCAGGTTTTTTGCAACAAAATGGCTTAATATTGGTGTCCACGTCCGCGTAACAGAGGTATCCGCTGAATGCAGGTTTATTTTACAGTGTGGGAAGGAAATGTTGGGACTCAAGCTGGTGTCCACTTAAAGAGGGTGTCCGGTTAATGTGGGTTGCGCTTAATACTGGTTTCACCGTTCAAGTTTAGTTAGACTACCGCGTTTTGGGCGTAAATTAGCCTTGTAGATAAGTTTGGGAAGTTCGCTCGATACATGTATTTAGATTTATTTAGTTATTTTCATAGTTTTGTCTAAGTTGAAGTTATTAATTCTATCACGCCCAGAAAGGGAGTCAAAATACGCGAGAGTGGAGACAGTGTAGACATGGTGACAGAGTGTTGTCTCCTGGAGGTCGATTTCCTCCACAAGGGACTTCAGAGGAAAGTGTCCTTGCGCGACGAGCCCAAAGAATGTCTGCGTAGGAGGCTAAACTCCAACGGGGTACAGATGAATCTACGAGCCAATGAATAGAAGAAGATGATACATAACTGGCTGTATCTGCTGGAATTTGCAGAAGAGATGAAACCAGCATCTTAAACCTGTGCAATGAATGGGCCAAGAACTTAAAAAATAGTGAAAAGAAACGTTCTGTCTTAACGTACCTTACAGAAAAAATGAACATAAGGAATGCATTACGGAAATTTCCAAATATTTATATTGGACGATCAATTTTGGAACTGGACGATGTTACAATTACCCTGGGTGCCAGAGGTTTTTCTTGCGCGATTTCCGGTGCCATTTCCATCCTCCGCGCGAGAAAAACCTCTGGTACCCAGGGTATGTTACAATCGTCGAGATCTTAAATTAGCTCAATTTAGTCAACTTCTCCATGCAAGAAAAGTACATTTTTAATCATGTTGTACAATGTTATCGAAAGGAAATGGCTTTTTAGTTACGCAATGTCCATTCGATGTCAAGATGTAACAAAGACAAATAAACACTTCCAAAGAAACCTACAATACGTAGATAAAAATGTAAAAAAATAATTGGAAGAGATGTGACATTAAATACAGTGCACTTTATTCTTGGCACTTGTTAAAATTTGTTATTCACAGTGTTTTGTCCTACATGCAGTCGTTTCTTCCGCCATAGTTTTCCATCCTCTGTGACCTCGTATTTAGCAATTATTGAATGAGGCTGAGTAGGATATGAAGAATTCTGCAGATCAAAGAGGGTGTTATCCACAGAGGCCGAAGGCCGAGGTGGATAACACCCTCCGAGATCTGCAGAATTGTTCATATCCTACGAAAGCTGAATTTAATAATTGCTTTATTATTCATTCAAAATATTTTCCCGTTCTTAATAGCCTCCCACGCAGACGAGGAACCCGTGACAAGCCTAATGACGTCTGCGTAGGAGGCTACGTTCTTAAAGGAGTTTCGCCATTTCGCTCTTTGTTTTTCTGCTCACCAAAAATAACACAATCTCGTCCCCAGGTCTTTTCGGTCAACATAATTTTGACGTCATCGGTTCAATAATCTGCAGCTGGCTGCACTTTTGACGTCATTGATTCAATAGAGTGTGTGCAGTGTCAAGCAATAAAAAATAAATAAATAAACCGAAGGTAGAGCAAGAAACCGCTACGGCTACGCAGTTTAAAAAAAAATCAAAAACCGTGCATTGAATGAAGTCAAAAAATTGAGATATTGTAAACGACAAGTAAAGAAGACAGGTATCCAAGTTTAACGTGTGTGCGTTCTCCCAAAGTTGAGATATTCGTCGGAATGTGCCGCACAAAATTACAGAGCTCAGTATGGGGTCGCCGAGGGGTCGCCATGTTGGAGGACCTCTTTAGTCCTCCAACATGGCGGCCAGTAAATAGTGTAAACATCTGGAACTTACTTTGGCTATTTAGTGGACTGATTATCTGAACCGAACCAAAAAATATTTGCAAAGTACTTTTCCTGATACGTAAACTCCTAAAATGGCTAAAACCTCACGAGATAAGTGTATATTTTACGACAAACGCGATCGTAGGGTTATGTCACGCACCGCCATAACTTCGAAATTCAAAATGCGCTGGTTTCCAAACGAACGACGCTATTGAGCTGGAAAGTTGTAAACAGCTATAAAGTTGGTACCTCTTATGCCTGATGAGGATAAAACCTTTAGTGGCTTTTTAGTTTTGGATTTGAGAATTTGGTGACATCAGGTGCACACACTCTATATGACGAAGATTCGTTCCAAATTTGGTGAACAACAGCTGGTTATGATGAATTATGCGTGTGGTTTTAACCAATCAGAAACGGGAAAATATTTTTAATGTTAAAAGTAGCTAGTTCCTACTAGCGAGAGTTTGTTTTTGCATATAGACGATTTTTCGTATTTTGCGGCAACTAATTTTTGCAATTGTAAAAGACTATTATTAATTTTTACATTTTTTGGTAAGTCGCAGTTATTTGATACATTTTCGCGTTAAAATTAATCTGCTTGCAGCTGAAAAGTCTGAAAAGTGAAACAACATGTAGAAATTAAAGTAAGACAGTAATCCAGTAACCAGTGTCGCTTTATATATCATGGCAGCAACAAGATTCTACTTGTAATGTTTATTTTTGCGGAGAAATTTTTTGCGAGAATGGCTTTTTTACGGATCCGAAAAATCGCAAAAATTTAGTGCCACCCGGTAGTTTTGATTTTGTGGGTGCTTTTGTCAGAGTTAATTACAGAAATACCTAAAACCAAAAGCTTTTTCGGCTAGAAATACAGCTTTAATTACCATTATTATATGGCTAAGCAAGATGAACCACATCCTGTGCTGTAGAAGGCTACCTGCGTGAATTCCAGCTGTTTCCCGCAAGAAAATAGTGTTCTTTTTCCATATAATAAATCCTTTATTGACCAAGCTTGTTCAGATAAAATGGCTGCCGGATATTGGCCTCGTTCTTTTGCGTGTGGACCTCGACTCCGTTTTGGTTCACAAACACGCAGAAATTAAAGAACTTGGCCAATATCCAGCCAGCTTATCCCGTATCTCCAAGAGAAAATGAGGGTCCCCTCAGTTTTCTCTTGAAATCTCTTTGATGTCTCTTATTTCGTTTCTCAAAACCGTGCCGGGAAGGGAGAGTTATACTCCACGTGCACCACAAACCACAGTTGTTCAAAAGCTGGATAACGCTAGCCTCGCTACTCGCTGGAGAGTGACAAAGCCCGATTAAAAACTAACCCAGGCAGGATTAGCGCGAAATTTGATTTGAGTTTTGTAAACCTCTTCGGTGAGGTTTTCTGTTTGTATTGTTTGTCCTTTAGAGATTAATTTGAACAACCTCAAACTATAGAAAACATACGCAGTGAAAAACAGTTATATACGAGAAAAATTAATACTTTGGTTAACTCTTGATACTGGGTTAGTGTTAACCGGCTTTCGAACAAAACGGCTCCAGATGGTGGATAGCTTTATCCAGTTTTGGCAACATTTGACAAGACGAAAAGGAGGGAAGGGGGACGGGACCCTCTGACTTATTGGCCGATAGCCCTCATGAAAATCCGTCATGTTCCCAGGTCTCTTGGCAAAAGTATTAGGTAAAACAGAATTGCACATTTTCTTAAGTTAGTTGTAGTTTAAAAAATTTAAATTCTAGTTAAAGTAGTTTTAGTCACGACTTTTAGGAAGAACATTTTTATGATAAGATTTCGTGAATAAATAAACATGATGATGAAAATCTGGGCAAATGATACCTACCTTTATTTTTTGCGGATTTTATTGACAAAGGAAAGACTAGTAGTATATCAGGAAGTTCACTCCCAATTTTAAAACGAATCAGTTGTGAAGTGAAACTCACAACGTGATACTACTAAGGGAGGACGAGACAACTGATGCGAGTATCAAGCTGCAGGGGAAAAAATTTCTCGAGAAGCCCTAAAATCGACCACAACTTCGTAATCCACACTTGATGAAATGAAATTATTTTTGAATTTCAGCAAGGATATAGAAAGGGAACTGATTGGCGAACGGAGACGAACTAACTGAAACCGGGTAGGAGATCTCGCACTCCTCTCGCCGATTAATTTCTTCACTGGGCTAGGGGGAGAGTTCACGCGCAAGAATATTGCATGGTTTTTTTTTATCGATACTTAACCTTTTCTTCTGTCAATGGATAATCATGGATTTCTTCATTTCAAGTTGCGAATGGTTCCGGCAGGCACATTGAGATTATTTGAAAGCACCCGAGTGAAGACAAGTGGTGAAAATGGTGACTGCGACCTTGACTGCTTCTAGTTTCAGAGTGCCGGAACTTACAGTCACGCTAAAGTGTACTACTAATCCCAGGGGTATTTTATTGCAACCCCGTTGCTAAAGAACAACCGAAGCGCGTAAAACACGTTTGATGACTGGAATGCAGTGGAGCCTAACATTGCATTGACTTGTAACTAAATATCAGAGTTTGGCAAAACACAACGTACTCCAGTGATATTGTGTTACGATCATCCACACCGCTTACGAAAAACACAGTTCTTGAAGAAATTCATGATACGAAATATCACAAACAGTTTACATCGCCAAGTCGGTCAGTTCGTACTGAAGATAGAGGATAGAGGTAAGATCGCTCGATAATAAAATTTGTTGTGTATCAAGATGTCGTCAAATTGCTGTTCAAATCAAAACCTAATGTTTTGCCGTTAAGTCCAATGATAACTTTACTTCGCCGAACAGGTACGTAGTGTGTCCCATGACTTGTAAGAATATAATGTAATCGTAAATCGTTTTCATGAATTGGCGTTCGTCGACCGGTTGTTTAACCGCGATGTCACTGGCTATGGGTCCATGCAAATGACAGCTTCGTGCTTTTCACTCGACCTCTGTCGCGAATCTTTACATAAGGAAATTTGCTTTCTTATGGCGGAATATTGAATGCGGCATTTTGTGAGCACTCGCAGACGGTTTTAGTTTTGGTGTAAATGTCTTGCAGATCTTTTGTCTCCAACCATCCGTTTATGTCGCGTCAAATCAGTCCTTGAGATCGATGGACGCTTTCCTGAAAGCAACTGTGTAATTGGACTTCGATGCTTATTTTGAAATCTGCAAGCTCTCCCTTCATTTTACAGGTTGTCAATTAGAAGGTAGAATTGTGTGTATCTCAGGACTGCCTGCCTGCATGCATGATTTCATGTTGCGATTTGAAAACAGCTGAAAATCCTGAAATTGAATGCTAGATAATTGACCGTACCGTCATGAAACGAAACTGTGTCACAACAGAGCAGAAATCGATCTCTTATGCCCAAGATGTCTCTAGCCTTCTAGAGCCTTCGAATGTTTTTTTAGGCATGGCATTCTGAGGCGAAAGCGTACTATTGGAAATTTTAATTGCAGAAAGTCTGTTTACTTTACATCTGCCGTGACATCCGTTCTCATCGCGTCGGTCGATCATCTCTCCGCCGATGTAAATGTTCACGAGTAATCGTGAGTGCAATGTTTATATGGATAATATCAACGATTTATTTGATGGAAAAAAACCCATTACACATTTGTTTTCGCGCGAGTAGTTAGTGGCGCGCGCGAAGCACTGATTTTAGTATTATTGGATATAAGTTCTCGTTCGACGAAATTAAATGGCGGCTTCCATGAAGTTGCTTGTTCTGTCGAGTGTTGAGTATTGGTTTTGACGTCTTGTTTTCACTCTTTTCTTGCCAAAGATTTGAAACAAGCGTTGAAGATTTTGATAATTCTATGATGTCCTTGAATTATGTTAGATCTATCTTTATTTATCTTATGGATGCAGTTGGTTAATTTGTTATGATAAATCTTTAAGTCCATGAGATAATTTTTCTTTCCGTTCAATTCTTGTACATGTACTTGTTGATGCTCAATTTGTCTGATTGTACATGGTTTGATAAAAGCTTAAATCGAATTTGTATTTTTTTGCAGCCCTGTTAGAAGTGTTAATGATTGAGCTCTAGTACAGTTAAATTTGTTTTAATGTGGGCAATATTTCAGCTCTTTTTTGTTGAAAAGAAGCCAAATTTAAGTTCTTCATGTCGCATGTGGTAACTTTTTATAACAAATTTGGAAATATTTTTTGCATGTTATTGTTTAGAGTGTTTTAAAAATAGACCTATAATCACATCTGAGTTTCTTAGCATTCTTGCTAATGATTTAGCCAATCAAGATATGTCACTACTTGATCAGGTGTAGTCACTTGCGATAGCCAAAATTTGTTTAATAACTAAAATAATATTGTAATTTCAGAGACTAGTGTGTGAGCTGTATCAACTGTTTCTGTTGCAGAATAGGATGTGATGTAGATTGACTTGAGAATGGGAAGTCTTTCAATGTTGACTGGAGATACATCTCCTCGAAGGTCAGTAAATTGCCAGTTGCCTCGATTTTCCCCAAGTGTACTGTAACTGAATGGGTACCTGAAAAAAAAAACAGTGTTGCCTGTTGAACTGATAGATTCTTCCAAATCACCTTATCTTATCTCAAATAAAGGAGAAGAATAACATGAGATCAAAATTCATTTAAAGGTTTTTCACTGGAATCCCCCCCCCCCCCCTACCACATTTTAAAACCTACTAATGTCTGCATTTTATATGAAAAAAAACCTCCAGTGTGGTGAATGTAAGCTAACAGATAACAAAACTTTGGTAGCAATAATTCAAACTAGTACAGCATACATTGTTAGACAATCATGTTACTTCTCATACCTGTCAGTATCTAAGTACCTGTATATAAAGATCCATTTAATTATTATCTAGTAGATGGAACTGCTAAAAAATAATCCGTGTGACATATTCTGAGCTACAATATTCCTAATATTCTGATCCACACTGGCTCTTCAACAAAGAATATCAATTTTCAAATTGACCCAGACTGGTCTGATTCATATCACCCTGCATCATGAAAACCTTTGAAAGTTACAATTCTATAAATTAAAGTAGCTGGATTCTATGTACAGGTATTGTTTGAATCTTGGAGGAGAATTTAATTAAACACCACCTGTTTTGGTCACAGCAGAGTTTAAAGTTGTTTTTTATTGGCTTAAGGGTGGCTTAAACCCATTTTTGTTTTGTCACTTAAATCAGTTTTGGTTTTGTTCAGATGAACATATATTAACTATAAAATTTCTTATGGTAAAAAACTAGTTCCTTTTTGTGTGTTATCTTTGGACAAGCAGGACATCGTGCTAGATAATTGGGCTAAAGGGTTGAAACCTTCACTGGCTCTTCAGGAGAAGCATGCATGTAGCTTAAAACTATTTTAAGTAAATGGGTTAATTAAATACAAATCAGATATTATTAGACATGAGTAAAACCAGACAGAACAAGGTTAGTATATAAATTCTGACTTTTTATTTTCTACAGTCTTTCCAGGTCCCACAATGATGTTGGCAACAGGCATGAAACAGAAGTGATTAATATTAAAAACTGCCAGAGTGGATTAGGTAAGGGTTCTTTTTAATCTAAACAGATGTAACTATTGTAGTTATATCTCCCAAGTCAAATATGTTTTCTGATTGGAGGAGAGCATGTCATGTGTCATGGGCCAAAACTCACTAACTCCCCTGGGGTGAAAAAAACTCAACTCCCTAGGGAAACAACAACTTGAACTTTCAACTCAAATGTGATCAGTTCATGCTCTTTGAAACTGTGGCAAATTTGTGAGTCAGCCGGCGTCCAGCAAATGGGACCAGTCATTAAGTGTGTATTGGCCTCAAGATAGAACTAAGAACTGCCAGTAACTTTATTTTTTTTAAGTATGGGAATTTGATGTTTTGATATAGAAATTCTAAATTTCCTGTTATAGTCAGGGAATTTCATTAATTTTGCTGCTGTTGTGGGTTGGATTATGAGTATTGTTTGGGCATTCTGGGGTTGGGTCTGTCATTCCAATGTGGTGGTATATTTAACAATTATTCCTCGAGCCCGAATGGGCTCTGAGTCGATAGCCGATGAGGCTGAAGGCCGAATGGGCTATTGACTCAGAGCCCATGAGGGCGAGAGGAATAATTGTTTTTATTAGTAAAATCCAACTAGTTGGTCAAAAAAATATCGAGACAAAACATCTTTCGCTAGTAAAAGCGATTCAGCTGCCATTGTTTTGGTTTTCAAAGCCGGCGCTTTTCGCTACTAGTGAGATATAACAAATAGCCTACTAGTAGCTCAACCAATCAGCATGCAGCATTGATAATAGACCACTAGTTGGATTTTACTAAATAAATATATCTCTTTGGTGATGCTTAAGATACTTATATCAGGCCCTCTATTTTCATGATTAGGTATTAAGATAGCTGGTGGGAGATCTGCTCTTGGAGCTGATTTTGGAATCTTTGTGAAGAAAGTTTTAAGTGGAGGTGCAGCAGATCTTGATGGTAAGCACAGAAATTACATAATAATCAGACTCCAAGTGTCTTGCTTAAGAACACGACACAAGGCCAGGGGTTAATTGAAGGGGTGCATAGAGAAAGTCTCTAAGTGGCATCTGATAGACCGCAAGGTTCTCCTAGCAAACTGCTTTTCACTTCCTTGTACAGAAAAGGAGAATTTGACATGAGATCAAGAGTCACTTAGGGCTTTTTTCCATGCACCCTTTCAGGTATAAGCTTGGACTTTATAAGTCTCAAATCCAACAATTAGTAGCCATTAGAACACCATGCATGTCTCTAGTTTGTTTGATCATTTGACATTCACTTTACTTTTAGATAATATACTGGACAGGTATATAAAATTTTTAAATGCATTTGGAGTATTTTGAGATGAACATTGTAGCCTGAAATGAAATTACGTTTATTAGAGCATGTTCAGGTTGGATGGAATGCATGGTTATCTCCCTAGTCCCAGGGCTGTTTTGACTCTCTTGTAGCCTTGATCTTCTTATCTGTAACAAACTTTTTACTAAATTATGGGTAAATTGTATCAACAAATGGCAATTGCACCCTGTAAAATCGAGGACCTGTCAAGCATACTCTCTTGTTATGTGATATGACCCTTAATGGCAGCCCTGGGTTTATTCTGTTGGACAGACCTGTGTCATTTCTGTATTGATTTTTTATTTATCAGGAAGATTAAGAGAAGGAGACCAACTTTTTGAAGTGAATGGACGTAGCCTGCAGGGAGTGTCAAATGACAAGTAAGATCCTAGTGCATTTTATATCTCAAATAATAGATACCTTATATTGGCTCATGGCTCCTTTAAAAAGCAACTCAAACAATCAATATGTAATGGTTCTGACTGCACACCAATATCCCATAAACCATTACATGAAAGTTCCTTAAGGAGGCAAGCCGGATCCACTAAATGAAGTTTAAATAATATTTTGTCTTACAGTCTGATTAAAACCATTAATTTCAAGAGTATTAATAAACAATCATCTATTATTTTCTACTTATGGTGACTATACTGTCAAGTTGAAATCTTGAGTTAAAATATAGAAATTCATCATCTTCAGTTCACATTGTCTTGATCTACTAGTTACTTCCCAGAACTAACTTAAAAGAAATAATTATATGGAAGTCAGTTAGGAGAACTGTTAGTTTGAAGCTGAGTTAAAAAATTCTCTCCATTGCAAGATTTTCTTGATATCTAATTTTTTTAATCAGTCTAATCCCTAAATTTAAGGCAAATTTTTTTTCAGAGCTATGTCAATACTACGGAATGCTGCCCAGTCTAACAATGCAAAACTGCTTGTGAATAGAGATGCTCAGGCCAGGTATGAAATATTTTGCTTTTCAGTTTAGAATTTAGCAATTTAACTATAAATAAGCAGTTGATTAACAGGTAGCTTATGTCATTAACTCAAACAGGTGTTTTGCATTATTGTTGAATCATTCTTAATTTTAATTTTTAATTAATTTTCATTTTTTTATTTCTTAATTTATAAATGTCCATTTTACAGTTGGACTAGCCCGCAGACAGCTATGCTAGTCTAGGCAGGCCAGTCTAGCAATAGTTACAAATAAAGCTTATTATTATTACTATTGATAATTACTGTTGTTATAAGTATGATAAATAGAGATAGAAAGTTAGAAAAAAGTGAATAAAATAAAAAGAGAAAATGAAAATGAAAAAGTGGGAAAAGAATGAGAAAAGAACCAAGGGGTAATTAGATTTAATAGAGAATAATTTTTTTTACTACTGCTGCTACTACGGTACTGTGATTTTAATTAAGAAACGATCTTGTGAACCTAGGCAGGAGTTTACCAAACTGATGGAAGCATTAAATGGTGGATCTTCATCATCCGGCCTCGCCAATGGATTGCCTTCAACAGGATTAATGAGAAGTGGAAGTTTTGGCAGCTCCCGAGCGTCAACTCCTTCACCAACCATGGGTGAGTCAGACCAAGGAGTGCACAAGCCAGTCAGAAAAAATTGTTAGACAATTCTTGGTTGATTGTGAAATTGGACTGGATGTGAAAATTTTAAAATGTTAAAAACATAATTATGTTGAATGAGAGCAGAATCTCTCAGATCTCCTGAAGGGAGTGTATCTCCTTATAATCTTTCCATATAATCTTATGATAGCGATGTTGATGAGGGTGATGTCTTGATTTATAACTGAAATGAGTAAAAATTTTGCTTCATAGACACTGTCAGTCTCCAGATATAAATTCTACCATGCACTGCTCCTAACCCAGGTTAAATGTATATATGTACAGCTTAGTTACATTGATTTAATTTTCCCACTAATTGTTTTTTTTTTTCAGGAAAACGTTCCTGGGTGATGAATGCGGGTCAGATGTCTCCACTGGCAGGTGGTCGTCATGGCAGCCCTGTCTTATCACCCACCAACTCACTTGACAGACCCTCAGCAAGTCTTCAGAGAATGTACTCCATGGACCTGCCGACACTTTCAGTTGGTCCTACTGTGGTTCAACATACTCCTGGTATTATCAGATATTAACTTAATTTTATACAACCACTTCTGTGTTCTTGTAATGAACTTACTTACTAGATAATTTGACTTGTGCTATCAAGTTACCTTGACTGTTGGAGACAATAATTTCAAGTTTCACACAAAGCAAACTTTATTGTGTTATATACCAGGAATTATTTATGATTAGCTTTTAATTAGTTAAATATACAATGCTTTTACTGGCTAGTAAAAGGTAGTTAATGGAACTTGACACCCGTTGAGGGTGAAGCTGTTATTGTTCGTCATGCAATCCAATAGGATAAACAATACTTGGTACAATACTGTATGCTCTATTCATGAAGGAATGTTCCCTTAATCTGACTAGCAGCTAGCACAAACACTATCCATGTCCTGTATTTTAGCTTTTATCTTGCCATGTGATCTTAGTTAAATTCTTGGTAAGACGTTAATGTGTATTTTATACGTTTGAAAAACCCCAGGGAACAACTTTATTAATTTTAGAAATTTCGGCATTATCTGGCGTCTTTTCCGCATAATTGCCACTTTCTTCTGCATAATATTGCTGAAAATTTCCGCATAATTTTCCATTTTTTTCCGCACCCTATCAGATGGCCTGAGTGTATAAAGAGGTACCCAAGGTATGGATCAAGTTGTATGTAGCCTCTTGATGTCAGAAGGGGATTTTTTTTGTAGGGTTCTCTGGAAAGTGTTAATTACTGAGAACAAGGCTTTCCCTATTCCAATGATAATAAAACCTTGTTGTTAAAAATAGCCTTCACTAAGTCAAGTTGCAGTAAAAAAAATGAAGAGAATGCTCAGCCTTGCATTTTGCCCTTACTAGGAGCACATGAACCTCCATCATACAACTCCAGCCTTCAAAAACTCTCAACGCCAGCAAGCAGAACACTGTATACCCGTCATTTCAATGGTGATGCCCACTCTTCTGAAAGATCCCCAGAATATAACAGCAATGGACATCTGACAGTGGAGCAACAAAGTGTTTCCTCGGAGGTCACTAATGATTCTGGACTGCCCACTGATAGACATTCCACAAGTTCCTCTCCGACATTTGACCATCCAGGAGAGTTACAGACCATACAGATTCAATATACAACTGGCCTTGGCTTGTGTATCGTTGGTGGAACAAACAGACCAGAGGGGCCACATGTGTATATTGACGACATTACGGAGGGTGGAGATGCTCATAAGGTAACATTTTTGATGATTTAGTTTTAAAAATTCTTAGTGAGAAATGTTTATTTTAGACTATGCCAACAACCTGTTTAAAATGAGCTTGCTGGAAAAAATAACACTATTACAACTTAAAAATAAAAGAATGTTTAATAAAACAAATTATTTGTTTTTTTCAGTCTTTAGTTAAGGCCATCTTTTGTTTTTTAAAAAAAAGTCTCTGAAATTTAATTAAAAGTTTTTGTTTTCATTTTTTGCTTTAATTTTTACCAAATGAATATCCATTACAGATTAATAATAAAATATGACAAATGAACAATAATCATTTTCAACTCTGGTCTTTGTATGTCATCATTAATGAAAAAAAGTTACTTCAGGCATATAAAGCAATACATTGCATCAATCATGACCAGTACATAATGTATTTGCACTGTTTTCAAAATTTTCAGTGCATCAACTTCAACAAGGGACACCCTGAAATTTTAAACCAACGATTGTAAATTAGTTAATTTGTGCAGGGCTCGAAATTAAAAAAATCGTTAGGTCGCCTTGTGGCGACTAATTGAAGAAATATAGTCGCCAGATGCAAATTTTCAGTCGCCAGTTTGTATAATCAATTGCAAATAATTTTCAGGTTCCGCCTGTTGAAAGTGTTTGATATCGTCTGGCATGGCGTGGGACACATTCATACAATAAGTATTTTTTGACTTACTTATCCATTTCTTTTTAATAACGTAACACTTTTCATTTAGCGCGGCGGCGCCCAACTTGATTGTTTCGCCGAAAACAGAGATTTACCTGGATTTTAGAATTCAAAAATGCTGGCTTCGTTTTCGCGGTAGAAACTGTAGAAATTGTATGCGACTTCTCAGTTCTCGCGTTTTTTCTACAGTTTTAATAAATATATCGTTGTTAAGTTAAGTTTGGTACAGAGAAACTAAAAAAATGCTCGCAGAAAATTGCTAAACTTAAGAAATAAACATAGCTTTTTCGTTCCCAACGCTGCTCCCAACGCGGCTATTTTTATCCTCGAAAGAAATTTGATCGGGGCAGATTTTGATCACGTGCTAGGCAACCACTTCTGAGCCGTGAGCGCGCGTCACGCAATCAACAAAAACAACGCTATTTTCGCCAAGCTTCATCTAAACACTTGATTAACTTTGAGCCTAAAGCTTACCTTTTCTTCTCAAAAACGTTATCGTTCAGCGGTCTTTGCAAAATTCGGCGGCTCCTGGGCGGTTCCAAGAGAGAAACTCTAATGGCGTCGAAGAAAATATTGCGAACGCGAACAGAAAAGTTTGGAGGGAATGTGGCTTTTTCATTGCAATTTGGCCCATTCTTTTACGACGAACGCAAAGCAGGACAAAATAAGATGTTTATTTTAACTTTAATGCTTTATTGTACTTCTAAATCATGCAAAATTCAGGTCGCCAAAGTGGCGACTAAATAACAATTTTAGTCGCCAAGGAGGAAAAGTTAGTCGCATTGGCGACCGTATTGGTCGCAATTTCGATCCCTGTTGTGATCTCGCCAATCATGTTCTGGCAGTGTGATTGTTAACAGACAATTTTGATTGGCTGCTAGGTGCATATAAATTTCAATGACTTCAACAGCACTCATGACAAACAAGCTACAAAATTTAATTTTATTTGAAACCAGCATTTGGGAGCTAGACAATTCTTCACATTCGCGGACAAAATCATAATTTGAAACAGACAACTTTCAACTCAGCATAAGAGTCTGGAAATAACTCTGACACTTGGCAGCAAAACATTTTTTAAATGAACCAACCAGTGCAACCCAGAGCAGACAAACAACTCTGCACAGTTTAGCAAGACAAGACATACTTGTAGGCAAGGAATTCCAAAGGCAAGGACCAGTGAATTTTAGGGAACAAAGACCCTATGCAAAAATGGCTATCTTTAAAGTATTCTTTTGTTCATATTTAAAACAGCCTCACTAACCTTGCTCGGGATAATAAATTCTTTACAATTTTTGTCTCAAAAGCGAGGTTAGTGAGGCTATTTTAAATACGAACAAAAGAATAATATTAAGGCAGCCATATTTGCATAGGGTCTATAGGCCATATTGGGTGGTATTAACTAAGGCTACATGAAGAATGAACAGGAATGAACAGGAATGAACAGGAATGAACAGGAATGAACAGGAATGAACAGGAATGAACAGGAATGAACAGGAATGAACAGGAATGAACAGGAATGAACAAAGGATGTAAATTTGAAATATTTACCAAAACAGGGGGATAACAGTCTATGTGACCACTGATAAACAAAAGATAGAATCTGTAATTCAATAACATCATTGAGCTTAAGAAGATTGAGGTATTTGAACAGAGGCTCAGAATGGGATTTTGGTTCAGAGAATGATTTCAACCCAGTGTGGACATCCCAACTCTAAAGCTACAGTATTGTAGCTGCAATTACTCAGATATCAACAAACAACAGAACAACTCTGAATTCACTCTGTGATAAAAAAAATTTCACCCTTGTGACAAAGCAATTCTGATCCCATTTGAGTGCATGTATGACAAGTGTCCATTCAATCAGTCTGTGCCGAGTTCAAATCATTTTAAATTTGTTGCTCATTTGGTGTGTCATTCAAGTCAGCAAAATGTGAATGTAATTTGAGGCTAATTGAAATTGTGTGTTCCAACAGTTAACATTCATGCTGCTACAACATGATTGGTGAGATCACAAACAAACTCAGATCTTTCTTGAGGTTTAAAATCATGCTCTGATTGATTGAAGTTGTTGCACTGTAAATGAAAAGAAAAAAATTCAAAAGCCAGTAATACAAAGGCCTTGATTTAGTGACATTTAAGAACACAAAAAATGAGTGAAAAGAATATTAAACAATAAAATTTAAAGTTGCAGCTGTTATACATGTAGTACTACTCAGTTTGATGAATCTTAAATTATTTTTTTAATTAGTGCCAGCAATCTCAATCCAGATTTAACTTAGCAATGTTTAAAAAACTCTCTTCCTCACTTTTTATTAAATTCAACATGGAAGACAATGTGTTGTAGATTGAAAAAGCTTAATCTTGTCATATATTTTTAGTTCAAATTATGCATATATATTGATATTTTGTTACTTGATAAATTAACTTTCAATATTGTCACATTCAAAACAGAATCCATTAATTTTTGTCCAGCCAGACACTCGTGAATATGTGTTTGGGCTTTCTACTGAAACCATATGAATTCACAAGGCAGTTTGAAGTCTCCATGTGGGTCTTATGGCTGCCACCATTGTTTTGTTTGTCCAAAAACAACACATATCCACTGTGAGAGTCTCTTTAAAGCAACAAATAGCAAAAATGTGGATCGTTTAAATGACAGATTATCAAATACGAAGCTCTTGAACCTTAACATGTACTTTTGAGACTTTTATTTTCAAACCTGAACAAAATTTGCATTATTTTTTAATTTTAGTTTAATTTCAAATTCACTCCTTCTGGATCATTCAAGGCACCTGCCAGCACCTGCTCATAGGTATAAACATAAATTGAAATGCAGCATTATTCATAAAACTGAAATCCCTCATCATGACTTGCATCTAAAACATATTAAAGGAAGGAACATTTATTTTGTTGCAGGATAGAAGACTCAAGAGAGGAGATCGACTTATGTACATAAATGGAGAGACTCTAGTTGGCGTAACACATGAGCAAGCAAAATCTCTGTTAACCAGACTTAAACTCAGGTATTACCACAATTTATTTGTGTGATGCATGACTCAGGTGTCTAGCGTTTGTAGTGCCTTCACTGTCAGCTGATCTTATCTCCCAGTAAACTGTGCAAGAGCTGAAAATTTTGGATTCTCTTTTAGGGAGTTTGTCTCATAGGGTTCACATCTTAAACTCCCTTTTTTGGGTATTCTTTGTGTATTCTATAATTATTACTTTTAATGCCTTGAATAAAGTGATGTATTGTTCAGTATTGTATTGTATTAATTTAAGTTTAAGAAATGGATTTGTATTGTATTTAACCATTTAGACAGTGTACTGGTAGTGCTTTTAAGAAGATGAAGGAAAGGTCTAGAGCAAACAATTGTTGAGAAGCAGCTCTGCTGGTTATTATTTTTAATTATTAAGTAAATATTTTGAAAGCTTGCTGTCATTGATAGAACATTTATACTGAATTGCATAACTGTAGCAATATGCGTAAGCACTAAGATGACGTTTCCTTTAATAAATTTATGCATTAAAAATGTTCACACAAATGTGTGGCATAGAACTGCTGTAAGGTGTGATTTGGGTTGTCCAATGTTATTACTTGGCACTAAGTTTCTCCTGTTTGATCCACATGGACTGAGCATATTTTCAAAATTCATTGCTAATATATAGTGATTTCATCCTTGAGAAACATGGTGTTTTTTTTTATCAGTAAAACGTCAAAAGCAAAACTAAAGAGAAAGCAATATAAAATCAATAATAAATTAAGTTTCAAATTTTGTTGGCATTGTGAAGGACAAGAGTGCAATCACGAAATACCAGATTTAAGTCTTTTGAATGTTGAATATCCATGCCACCTAATAAAAATAGAGCTCTGAGAATTGTTTTTACCATCAAAATCACAAGTCTCTCAGGCGATGATTTCCTGATCTCCTTGGATCTCAATTTTGCCCAAACGTTTTACACCAGGGCAAACCAGTTTATAATTAATGAAATTATCAATATTTGGTGTGTTATTTATGAACAGAGGGCAAGACACAGAGGTTACGTTTATACGAGGTGGTCACAGGCCTGGCAGTCAGACACCAAATGGCTCAATCAGTCCAGTGCACAGCAGTCCAAGAAGAGGATCTGAAAACGGATTTGCTCCTGAAGAAAACTTTCAACTGAACCTTGATGGAATTGATAACTCAAGCTCTCGACCTTCATCCAGTAGATCATCACGCACAAGTGAGCCAGATCTTAGTAACACTGACATATTTATGAAAGAGCTGTTAGCTGGAAGTGTGAGCCAAGTGGCTTCAGGTAGCCGGGAAAGCAGTCCAAGTGTAGAAACATTCCAAGGAAGTCCACACTCACAAATTTCTCCACCTGCTATATCAGATACCCAGCCAGCTGTTTTGCAACCAATGATGCATTCCATACACGCTGTAGCTAATGGTGTGAACCATTCTGCTGTGCCCAGTTCACATCTGCAGCCTGTTAATGGCTTCTACCAGGCAGCCACGGCAATCCCACAGAGGATGTTTGGTGGATTTCAACCAGCAATGTCATCTACACCAACAGCTGTTGATAGTGTACCTAATGGATTTCCAGTGAATACACAGTATGGACCATGGACTAGTCCTCCATATGTTAATGGAAGTGTTGTGAGGCACCCTCATGTAAACCAACCCAGCTCTGTTGCTGCAAATGGTGAGTTTTTGTAACAATTATTTTGACTCCAGATGTACTTGTTACAAAATTTTGTGTGACTTGTGTTGCCTTGTGAACATGGTTTTTGATCCCACAATATTCCAGGATTTGTGAATGGATGTGCTTTATTATGTGTAAAATGCATCCTGGTCATTGTTTTGTTCTGATAAAAACAACTTCAACTAAATTTGCTTTTGACGTTGGACAAGGATACATCATGGACAGGCCGCATTAGGCATTACTCACCCACCGATGCTAAACTTGCAATCAAGTAAAAAGTAATTTTTGATTCTATTTAACTTATACAATTGAATAATTTCTGTTACATAAATAATTTTTGCACCGGAATGTTAACCCAGGAATGACATGTAGTGTCCTGTTTCACACAGCCGGCAATTTTTTACATGCTGGAAACTCATAGAAATACAGATTATACATGTACATTACAATTCGCTTCTGTGATAATGGATTTGTCATTGTTATGTCTTGTATGTGTACTAGTTTTAACATGAAACTTGTAAGATCAGTTAATATAATTTATCTTCTTGCAATGTATATAATTATATATATATTAAACAAGAGGCATTAATTTAATGTGATTAATTCCTCATATACACTACTTAGAGATTCCTCTTGTATTTTCTCAGAATAAATTTCTTCTCTCGTTTATTCTGTGTTAAACCTTAAACTGGAAGTGATTCTGTAAGAAACTAAGAAACTTCCTATTAAACTCTGTAGTGTAAACTTAGTGTAACACTCTGTGCCAATTCTGTGAAAAACTCATAATGAAACAAAAAGGAAATGACATTCCACTTTTTCCCTCAAAATTGCAATAAATGTGTTTATTATTTGGCTAGATTTGACAAAACAGTGGTTACTTAAAATTTAATTATTAATGAGAGATTTTTATTAGTTTTCTCAGTGGCACAATTTTTCTTCAGCAATAAAGCAAGTGTGAAAACTCATTAGATCATTGGCTCTGTAGTTGTTTACAATATTTTGATGAATTTTTATGGCTTGTGAAACCAACAGAACTTTTACTCAATTTATGTTCATTGTTATACTGTATTTGTAAATATATTTCCCTGTATTTGTGTCAAACGTCTTCTCCTTTGACGAATTTTGTTGAGTTTGGAAGATTTTCATGTTAAATTATCAGGTAGCTATAACATAACTGTTAATTATTTAATTCAAACCTGATAACTACTGTCGATTCAGTTTCTGCAAGTAGTGTTAATACAACGTTTATGGATCTTGAACTTAATTGCCTACCAGGATGTTTAAAACTTAAAAAAAAAAAAAAAACAAATAATTCATTGTAGGAACCAGATTTAGACAGCAATTTAACATCCTTCTGTAAAATGAGATATTTTTAAAATATCAAATTATTGTTTCTGGAATAAAATATTTTCAATATAGTTTTCCACAAATAAATATATGCCAAGCGATTTTACAGACTTGACAGGTACAGTCTGCATTGTGTTCATTTCATGATCATTTTCGGTTTTTTTTTAATTCTTGTTATTGTTAAGCACAAGTTTGTAGGAAATGTGGTATGGCATTATATTTTTGTTTCTTGTGATATGTTTGGTGTTTCAAAGAGACCCATTATAAACACAACAATAACATTTACTATTGTGTAGTACATTTTTCCCAAACTGTCTGTTAGGCTGGGTCCACATCTTTGAATTAAATGAGAACTTGTTCTAATCTTTGTGTTTTTCTTGGATGTGTAACAACTTCATGTTGTGGTTATAGAACATTATCTGTAATTTATTCATGCAGTCATGAAGCCTTCTCAGTGAAATTCAACTCTGCTTTATATAACATGAGGAAAAAAAGTTGTGATTACAGATCTTCTCCTCGCCACACCACCAACCCTGCAATCTGGATGGTTATCATAACAGTTTGATGTCACACGTTTCTACACCTGGGTGCAGATGCACTGTGAGGGTCAAGAGTCTTGCCTAAAAACACAAATTAAATCTATCACCAGGCTAGATCTCTCTTACTAGCTATTGATCTCAAGCATGTTGCACTAGAGCTCTACACATCTCATATACAAATTGCTCTAGAATTGATTCAAGATTGAGAACTTGCAAGCTGGAGACTAACCAGTTTCCTTTCATTGTGCTCTTTAACCTGTAAACCCTGTACCAGCATCGCCTGTTTGCCTGGTGGGAAACTAGTGAGGTGGGGCTGGGGTAAGGAAGACTCTGAACACTGCTACTTCCCCACCTGGGGAAGCAGCAGCACTCCTCCTAATTGCCCCATGAAGAAACCAAAGGAACAGCCATGGCTGTTTAAGTCAGTTGGTCTGAAAATATCACACGTCTTTCTTGACAGACATTAACCTAGATATCTTTTGTTGTTCTTTCAGGAGCAGAACCTCAACAGCTGTCACTAGGATCACTGCACATTAGCCCGGTGCAAACAGCATTTGAACCATCCTCAGTACCATACTACTTACAACAAGATCTGGAAGCTCTCCAACGAGTCTCACAACAACAGGCCTCACCATCACTGAGTCAGCAGTCAAGTCCTAGCCCCGTTAATGGCCAGCAGTCACTCTTGACTACGACAGCTGGTGGTGTTAGAGCAAAACGGAATGGAAGGGGCAGTCGAAGACTTTCACTTGATCCTCATACCAAGTTAAGGGTGGAGAGACTTGAAGTGGTAAGTCCATATTATATTACCTGTCATTTGTATTTTTATCTCTACCCTCAGGGGAGTGGCAATTAACAATTAGACTACGAGCCCGAGTTTTCTACAAGCAGATAGTCAACGAGGCGTAGCCGAGTTGACTATCGCTCGTAGAAAACAAGGGCGAGTCATCTAATTGTTTTAGTATAAATTTACCGTAGTCTCATTACATTAAAAGAACAAAAATGTCAAGTAACGTGTAGAAAAGAACTGTTTTATTATGTTACAGCAGGTTCAAACGTGATGCACGATATGCACTGATGCGTAACTGTCGACTTTCAGCAGATAGAAAACGGTAATATAGACAATCAAATTCACGGATTCACAATTTAGACTACGGTAAATTTATACTAATAAAGTAATAGTGTTGTACTCTATTTTATACCATGCCAAAGAAATTACAGCCAATCAGAATACATGAAAGCAGTTGTGTATTCAAAGGTATTACACCCAACCTTCCAATCGTGTGTATTTTCTTTGGCATAGTATAAAATATAAAGGTTCATGTGCATATCGAGAAGTTACAAGTGCCTCATGAGATTTTCCATGATATACATGTACGCTCAAAAACATTGCATCACTAGTATGTATTGTACTGTGTAAAATATATCTTGCAAAGACAGTGATGTTTAACACAGGCTTTAGGTCACAACAGTGACATGACATGTTAGTCACAGGCAAATGTGGTTATGACTAAAACAAAGCATGTTGACACTTAACTTGGTTAGAACATCTAAAAATGTTGGAATGACAATAACAAAAATTCCTCTCACACTGGCTTGAAAAAAACGTGAATCCCAGTTTGCCTTCTGGAAAAGTATCTCAAATTTTGTTTGTCCTGGGCAAGTCTTAGGCTCGCCTGGATCCTTGCCCACAAGTGAGAATGAAAATTTACTAAGTCTTGCCTAGCATGAAAAGCTACTTGTTCTGGGCAAAAGAGATGACACATTCTTTCCAGCCCTGTTCTCAGCTGAGTCATGTCGGTGTTAGTTAGTCATTTAGTATTTTTGTTACAATTGCTATAAAAAAGGTTGGGAACAAAGCATCTACAGACAATCTCTCTGATTCTAATTTTTGTTATATATATATATATATATATCTGCTGGCTAGCAGCCTGCTGGAAATGAAGTGAAAGAAATCCACTTGGCTGGGCTTATAATGTTTCTTGTTTTTTGGTGGTTTCTTATGCTGAAATGTCGTGAATGACCTAATCCTGGGGGGTACTCCTAGAGAAATCATATGGGGGTGTGCGGCCCGCTTCCCAAAACCCTTACCCTATTTATGACTAAGATCTGTGATTTTTCCTATTTTATGTATGACTTGAACAAAAATTCAATTCCCTATTTATGACCATTGCAGCATGTTTACAGTTGTCTTCAACATAATTTTTGAAGGGCTTTTGTTGATGGTCTTTTTGATACTGCTGAAAAAGTAATTCTTTCTAAAAAACATACCAAGTTCAAGACTAGAATGCAAAAACCATTTCCTATAATTTATGACCAAAGTGGTTAAAATCAATGCCTAATTTGTGAGTAAAACGACTGAAAAATCGTACCCTTTGGGGCAGCACATACCTATATAGCCCATATAAGGGAGTACCCTCAGGGGACCTGATAGGCCTAAGAGAACCTAAAGAAGCATTAGTGAGTTTCAGAGTCTTTGGTGTTTACCAGGCAAATATGAAACAAATAGCATAAATTGAACAGCTTTTCAAGATGGCATAACCCTACAAAGAAACTGTTTCATGCTTTTTGAGATCTCCCATCAAAAACTATATCTTGCACTAGTCAAAATTACACTTAACATTTCCTCAAAAATCTATGTTTAGTTTTTCAATTGAAAAAAAAAAAATCATTTTTGAGTTAGAATGCTGCTAAATAAATGATAAAAAATTGTACGATTTTCTCCTCTAGAGCCAGCTGTGTAAACAAACATTGTTTAAACTGCTTCTGCTTTTTTTTTATCTAAAGCACCAATGGTTGTAAATTATTCCAGTTTTGCATGAGCTATAAATTTGTCACTATTGTGACTGTATATGAATTTTTTCAATCTTTTATCCAGGCTTTGAGATATTTAGGATTTAACCCGACAGAAGAAGAGCAGCGCGAACTCAGGCAGAGATTGCCTGTCGACCATGGCGGTTTTGTATCGTACGGAGGTAAGGTCTCAAAAAACAAATGTATTACTACCTTGTTCTATATTTAAGCTTTTTTAAATGCTCGTTTGTTTACACAGTAGAGAACACATCCAATCGTCGATTTTTTCACTTAAATGGCAAAGCTTAGCTAACTCACGTTAAGAGGGGGTAAGTTTCTAAAGAAACTATGGTGCTGCGTCGGTGGGAGTATTACAGGATAATTTGGTTTTATCAACTGAGTTGATAATGTGAATTAGCCACCGTAAAGAGATTCGAAAGCTGACGTTTCGAGCGCTAGCCCTTCGTCGGAGCGATTCGCTCCGACGAAGGGCTAGCGCTCGAAACGTCAGCTTTCGAATCTCTTTACGGTGGCTAATTCACATTATCAACTCAGTTGATAAAACCAAATTAACTCACGTTAAACCGAGCAAAGCAAAACCGTATTCTATTCCGTCGCTCTGTTTTTTTTTTTCTATTAAGTAAATTTTAACATCCTTCAAATTGAACCTGTTACATACTCGTTTCGTAACAGTTATTTTACAAACCAACAGAGACTTGCCCGCTTATTCCACGGGCAGCCGAATTTCGTTCATTCTATAGCTATTTCTTCGTTGCTTTTTCTTCTGCATAAAGAAGGAATTATGCTATTTTACACCCGCCTAGATTAGCTCTGCTATAAGCGGCTTTGTAAACCTTTAAATTGTAAAATTCAACTTTTATAATAATAAATGGTTCAATGGCTCATCACGCTCAAGGTTGAAGGGATCAATTTTTACCATTTACACTTAAAAGTAGTTACCTGTTATTCTAGTTTGTATGCAAATAAGCGTCCTTAAACTCTAGATAACTTTGTTG
This sequence comes from Platygyra sinensis, assembly GCA_019787425.1. Lineage (NCBI taxonomy): Eukaryota > Metazoa > Cnidaria > Anthozoa > Scleractinia > Merulinidae > Platygyra > Platygyra sinensis. The sequence continues at coordinate 27,488 of JAHPZR010025929.1, forward strand.
ATATCATGGTGAATTTCTACAGTTCAAAAACAAAAGCAAAAACAAAAAGAAGCATGACTAGGAAGCATTTAATCATATCGTTGTTTATTTCTGTTGATTTGTATTTAAAAAATGGCGGCCATATTGTCAAATGAAACCTTGGTAATTCTGTTCTGGTTGTATCGTTTCAGATTTCGTGAACGTAGCAAGGCAGGTGTTTGCCCTGCAGTTGAACGATCATTCTCTGAACACTTCAGCTGTTCAGTTTGCAGTTCAGGATGTTAATTCAGTTCCCGCCGCTTCAGCAGCTTCTGAACAAGACACCTTTGAACAAGTCAGTAACAACTCATGTCATTTGTATTAATTATTATTGCTGATTAGTAATAGTAATTGGACCGAGTGGAGTACAATTCAGGGAGTAATCGAGCGAGTAATTTCAAAATCGGACGAGCGCGAAGCGCAAGGCCGATTTGAAATTACGAGCACGATTAGTCCCTGAATTGTACGACACGAGGTCCAATTACTAATTAATCGTATCTATAACAAATTTCGGGAAAAAAATGTCTTCTGAGAACTTTTTTTGAGCGAAAACGTCTGTAGCGCTTTTCCTAAGTTTTGAAAACTGTAGAAAATATTGCTAAGGAAGCCATTGAAGCGCACGTAATTGGCGTGAAAATCACGTGGGTATCCAATTACAGGTGTCCGATTACGAAAAGTTCAAATCGGACAGCTGTAATTGGACACCCACGTGATCGGGCGCCGATTACGTGACAAATAGGCGCGCGGAGAACCAATCACGATCGAGAATTTTGTTATAGATACGATTAATGTAATTATACCATTTTCTATTGATTTTCCGAAACATAGACGAATATGATAATTTAACAGCTAGTAGTAGGGCGAAATATTGTAATGGTACTTAAGTTAGCTGCCCGCCAAGAACCTGCAATACGAATACCTCGGCAAAAGGTAAAATAGTTGTTTTGTTGTAGCATATGGTGGTTATCCCTCTCGTAACTTGACTTTTATATATGTTAATGCTCAGAGCATTTAATTCCAAGAAAATGAAATGATCTTAATAAAGTCTAGAATGGTCTTTTATCGCTGGCACTAGACTGAAGGAAAATAACTTAATGTCGTAATTCAAGACGGCCTGTAATTAGCTTAATGAGCGTTACTAGCCTTCTAGCCTCCTACTGCTAATAAACTCGAGTAAAAACATAAAACTAACGAGGAAAACAATAATTATATAGGGACAAGACAATCAGGTCAAAATGTTGTTTTGGTTTCGTCACTGAGAGACGAAATGGGTATCGCTGTTTTAGTGTTTTGTTCGGATCCACTGACACAGGATTTACAAAGGCTCTTAATTGGCAATGTAAACTTGTTGTGGGTGAAGGACAAACAAATTGTTGAACACGCATCGTTAAAGAGAAAGAAACGCTTGACTTAAATTTCTTTAAGTTAAATAACACGTTGTTTGGTGGAAAAATCTGCCAAAAATATTCCTTTCTGTGATTATATGGCGGCGAAATTACCAACAGTGAGAAGAAGAAACAAAGACGAGATCTTTCCGTTTCTCTGTTGTATTTGTGGAAAGCAGTTTTTGCGGATTGCTGTACGTTTTATTGCAGATAAGTTAAAAGAGGAATTTTGCGCCGCTCGAAAGCAAATCTCAGAATAATTAAACCATATGCGGAGAGCCTGTTTGCAGGCTATTTTATCTGAGTTATGTGCTACATGTAGTTTAGACTCGATATCCTGTTTTAATTTTTGGGGAATACAAGTATGCAGCTTTGATTTTAACCTGCCAATCTTTCGGATCTTTTTTTTCAGTTTTAGCAACTGTATAGTTTGGTCAAAGTTTTTTAATGCTAAGATTTTTCTAAGAATTTCTTCTCTAGAGTAATTAGTGTCAATAGGAAATGTTGGATGTTACGCTAAACAAGTGTTGCCTTGTAAGCAAATACTGAAACCGCGCGAAATGGTACGAAAACGACACATTTTAGCGTTAAAACCATCCACCGCCATGCCATGGTGTTCCCCATCGCCAAATAGCATGTGTTTGTTGTTTTCAGATGCAGCAACAGTCGCAGCTGGCTTCATTAGAGGCCATGGCCAAACAAAATGCGGAAGATGCTCAGCGAATAAGACGTGAAAGAGACGAGGCTTTACGTGAAGTACAACACCTAAAAAAGCTATTGAAAAAGAAAGAGGAAGAATGCTTGACTGCTGAAGAGGAACTCATGAAAGCGAGAAGGGTAAGATGCAGTATTATATGGCAAGGTAGTCTTGAGGTAAATCCGAGCGTTTTCATTGGTTCTTTCTTGGTCGGTGATTTGCCGTACGGACCGTTTCCATGGAAACGGCCATAAGCTGTGTACTTTTTGGTTTCAAAAGCTCGAAAAATCAAGGCCCGGGTGCCATGTGATAAACTTTGTACAAAATCTTACTAACCTAGCTTGCTCGAGTCGCACTGTGGAATGTTAATCGTCGATCGTTTTTGTACGGACAGTCGGAACTTGTTGTGCTTG
>JAHPZR010025929.1:35000-37500 GCA_019787425.1 Platygyra sinensis
TTGCTCTAGGGCTGTTTTAAATAAGAGCGCCTGTGCATGCGAGCTAAAAACATGTTAATAATAGTCTATTATACAATAATTGCCATAATCGGACAGCGACTATCCATTTATTATTATTAATCTCATCTGGAAGAATTTCTCTTCATTTGTAACTATAGCTATCATGTAGAAATTGTTCCTTTCTCCCGCCACCTCAGTCCTGCTGGTATATTTTTATAGAATTAATTCAGTAACGTCAGAGAATTTGTCTGACTGTGGGGTGGTGGGTGGAACTGCAACCACATAAGCGCGTATCACGTGATCAGTGTATTGTTGATTGTAATCATTCTGCCCAATTACAAAGGACGATGGCAACCATCAAACCATTCAAGACTTGATTCTACTTCTGGTCGGTTGACAAATTGGCGGGAGTATTTTCAGCCAATCGAGTGTGGTAGTCGCGCAAAACCAGAGCGAATTACTGTCAAGTGAAACAGCTCTATCAACTGACATGGACATAAATAATTAACGCCATGAATAAAATCAATTACAAATGACTGTGTTGCTGTCATTTGTTTTTCTCAAAGGGAGGGTTTCATGGCTCATCGCATGTACAAGCATTCATTTTCATTGTTTTGAAAGCAATCAGAAGCGTGGAGCTGACTCTTGAGAGTTTCCCGGAAGGGCATTCCCAAATGAAATAGTCAGGAATGTTTGTCGGTATAAATCAAGGATTCTGGTCTCACTTAGTGTGTTCATGACGAAAGTACACTATTTACCCCTGCCAACGTATCTTTTAGGGTGCACTGTTTTTACTTAAGGTCATTTTCGTTTTCGTGTCAACCACTTGTATTTCGGTAAACGCAGACTATCATTTTGCGAGAGCAGAATGCTAGCCAAGCTTTGTGTAGCTAAGCGAGTACAGGACTAGCACAATTAAAAGAAAATTTCAATGAAGATGGAAACGGATTTAGACTGAAAAGGTGGAATATAGTATTGAACATCGAATTTGTATTTTATAGTCCTACGGATTTACTCTGTATTGGACACACTAGTTACCTCATCTGATTGGGTGAAATGTCGTTCCGTGTACCGGGACGTCATCTTGGAACTGTGACGTCATGGCATGATGGTAGACACGCCTAAGGCGCTCGTTTTACAACCTTTTACAACGTTTGTTTTTTTTCTTCCAAATTTGTGGCACATTTTTTGAGAAATAGAAGATACTGTTTACGGTCTGCTTGAGGGAAATGCTGAAAAACGTTTTTTTGGCCTGAAACTGAGGACAAAAATATTCGTATGGATGGTGCCTTGTGCACATTTTCAAAACTCGACACTCTACACCTATCTTTAGACTAGAGCATGGTTTTGGATTCTTAGTGAAATTATAAACCTCTTTTGCAGTATTTCCATTCCTTCCCATTTTCTGGTTCCCATTACGGATCCACCATTACGCCGCAAGTTTCCCGCCCGGCGCGGCACCATCGTCCGCAGGTTTTTGCGCTCACGTTAATGACATCAGACAGCCAAGTCTCGGTTTGAGAATGCAAATTTTAAATTTTGCCAGGAATTAATTCCCAAAGCAGCAATGATGCAAAGAATACCCACATCGAAACGACACGAAGGCAACGAAGGCTTGAAACATCTTGCCGGATGATATCGTTCCTGGGAAAAATTCAAGGTGGCGCTAAACCCCATACACAGATTAATAGTGCTCGGCCTAATGGCGCCTGAGATATGCACAAAAATGCTGAAAACGTCGAGTGAAAAACTAAGAGCAAAATTCCCTGCCACTACACGTGGCTACTCCCTGGTAAAAATTGCCCGTCTCGATGACGCTTTCTTAGAAGTTTTTTAACTGCAAGCAAGCCCATTAGAAGGTCAATCACTGCAGCAAAAAGAAAAGAAAAGGGTATAGATTACCTTGCGTTGAGACATGACCGACACCGGAAACCGCGCAAGAAAAACCTCGGGCACCCAGGGTAGGGATAGATAGACTACACGAAGGACATGCGAAAGAAAAAAATTTAAAATGGAAAAGCCGAAGCATGCCCGAGCCAAAATGTCGTAAACGCGATGCTTGTGGAAAGCAAGGCAAGCTGTCATGTTGCAAGTGCCTTTTTTACAAGATTAAAGCTAATTTGGCCAATATCCAGCCTGAAAATCTCCAAAATGTCCAAAAAATGCGTTTTTGGCAAAAAGCTCTCTGTTGTCAAGAAGCTCTCTAGAACCTCTAATTTCATTGGATCTTGTTGGCACGAAGCTCTATTGTTTTAGGGCTAGGGTCCATTGTTACCATTGTTTCAGGCCCGTAACCAGGATTTTATGCGGGGGGGGTGCTAACGAGGCCAAAGTGGACCAAACTACCGAAATGTATTTTTTATTGTCTGACCCGTTTATTTAGGAAAGTAGCAATTCATGAGAAATTGCAACGCCGTTGCAATTTACAAAGTACATGGTAGGAGTTGAATATGACATATGTCGAATACAACTGTTAAGTTATAAAGGACTAATTTTACAG
>JAHPZR010025929.1:42500-68173 GCA_019787425.1 Platygyra sinensis
GGAATATCGCAGATTTTGATTATAAATAGGGTAAGGGTTTTCTGAAGCGGGCCGCACACCCCCACCCAATTTTTCTGGGAGTACCCCCCCTTCCCCGAGCCAGTTACAAAGAGTAAGTAGTTATGGAGCCATTTGGAACGCTTTGCATTAGTGGTCGCCCGAAATAGTGATGTAAATAGTTTCTAAGAAACATACTATGTGAAAACACCACGATATTGTTCTCATTTCGGCTTTGCAGAAACGAGTGAAATTGCTCTATTCTTCGCTGAAAATGTTCGTCAGTTTCACCTAATAAAAAGGTCCCGTTGGTCACTAACCACTCATAGCACTTCTTCTGATCCGTCAGCTGATCTTTCAAGCCTTCTTCCACGTACCACCAAACGTTTGGCGGCAGATCACTAAAATCAAGCATTGGATACATTTTCTCGAGGCTGTCCTTTGTGCTACCGATGTCGCATAGTGATTCTCCCCTCTCGCCGCACCAGTGGTTAATAACAACATTCTGACTCCCATAGGATCGAAGACAGGTCTCAATGGTTCGTCTGTACGGGGAAGTTATGGCGACTTCGGCGTTTAGTTCCAGAATTTTCTGCTTTATGTTCGTGGCTTGCTCTTCGCCATAAGCGCTCAATGGTGCATCTAAGTATGCTTCGGACTGCATTTCCTTGTCTTCACGCGGCAATTTAAAAACATGTTGTGCTTCGTTCCATGTAGATTGATAATGACGAACGAAATGCACGGTCTTCTTTCCGACTGGCATAGCTGATTAGCTGCTGTTGCTGTGTTTGTCCTCGAAATTTTATCAACCGGCCGGTGAAATACGGAAATGCCAACTAGGTGAAATAAGCGAATTATTCAGCAAGTGGCCTTACTTGTTCCCAGGCCTGCACACGGTACTCACGAGCTCCAAACGTGACTAAACACCTCCTTTTGTTTCAATAAATTTGCATTGTTGATGGCCACGTGAGTTGAAGACATTCTGTAACAAGACTAATATAACTCAAACATACTACAAACTAAATTACACCCAACTTTTGACTTTCATTTTAAAAAACGACTGTCAACCTCCGCGAGACCCAGTCACGAAAGTTATTCAAAGTGATTCTAGACATAACTATCCCCCAGCGGGGGTTGGGGGGGGGGGGTGGGTACTCAGGATTTCAAGTGACGGGGATGATCGAAGGATTTTTGGGTTTGAAATTTTCGATTCCGGGATTCTTTTGGGTACGGAAATTTGGCAAGTATTTTTTGGGTAGCTTGATTTGAGTAGGGATATTTTGTTGGTATTAAAAAGAATCGGTTCTGCCCTGGCTGCGTAGTTCTGCAAATAAAGCACAAACAAACGTGTTTTGCTGTTTTTTAATAGTTGTTAACTATGGTGTCGCTTTACATTGCACGTGTTATACAATTGTCTGCATTGTCCAGTGGTGCCCAGCCGTGGCTTTTATCTATTTGCTGATGACACAAACCTGTTATATGCTGACAACGACTTGAAAACCCTGGAAACCGTTGTTAATAATGAGCTTAATAATGTCTGTAACTGGCTTAATGCTAATAAACTAACCATTAATGCAAAGAAATCAAACTTTGTCATCTTTAGGCCAGCACAAAAAAGAATAAACTATCAGCCGTGTATCAGAATTCCGGATATTATTAATAATGGATTCGCGCCTCTTGAATGCAAAGATTATGTGAAATTTTTAGGAGTACTGATTGACAAAAATTTAACCTGGAGGCCTCATATTGATCATATCGCTTCGAAGATCAGTAAAATAGTAGGCATAATTGCCAGGCTAAGGCACCATGTACCTCTAAATACCCTTCTTCAAATCTACCGTTCGCTGATATTTCCCTACACGCTCTACGGTCTCCCTGTTTGGGGCCAAGCATCTCAGTGTGATTTAAAAAAGATTCTCACTCTGCAAAAGCGTGCACTCCGCCTAATTTTCTTTGCCAGCAAAAGATCTCATGCCATCCCTCTTTTTGTTGCTTCCAACATCTTACCTGTAAATATGCTCTACTTTGAAACGGTCTCAACCATAATGCATGATGTTTCTACTCATTCTACACCTAAAAATATTCGTGAACTCTTCATACATTCATCTGACATTCATGCTTACAACACGCGTTTCTCGTGTGCAGATAATCTTTTTGTACAGAAATCCAGATTACATATAAAACTTAAGTCTTTTCCTGCTTTCGGTACGAGACTATGGAATTGTCTACACCCCGATTGGCGTAAGCTCACGAAAAGAGCATTTAAAAGAAAAATTCATAAGCTGCTTCTAACTGTACTTGAAATTGAGGACTGTTATGTTGATGCCCATTCTCTAATACTGAATTTAAACACAAGTAATTATTATACACTATAGCTTTCAAACTTACATTTAGCCGTTTATCTACTTTACACCTCTTAATTTGCTTTATACCTTTTTACTTATGTGTTTGATTAACTATTAATGTGTGTATGTTTATTTATTTAGTAGCTGTTTTTAAATCACTTTTTGCTCAGTTAACATGACTATAATTAATACAACCCGCCTAGATTAGCTATGCTACAAGCGGGTTTGTAGATATTTAAATTTAATTCTGTAAATTATGGTTAAAAATAAAAAAAAATAAATAAATAAATAAATAAATAAATAAAATAAGTGTACAAGACTTCAACCGCTTCTATATATATACAGTCAATTGGCTTTACCGTCACTGAAATTCCCTTTCGCTTTAGTGAATTTGCATTGATTTCTTTCGCTTGTGACTTGGAACTTTTTAAGTGCCACCAAATCGGCATGGGAGTTTTGGGGGGTTAAGTTTTGGTCCAGGGATTTTTTGGGGTTTTGCTGGAAGCCTAGGGATTTTTTTGGGTCTTGACTTTTGGCTCCATTCGATCATCCCCGTCACTTGAAATCCCCAGTATCCCCCTGGGAACTATCCACCAGTTAAAAACGAAATTGAAAATCTGGCATCCCTGGCATTACTTTTGCCAATTTGTTTTTCGCCTAAAAGTGATTCAAACGTTGATTATCTACGTGAACCCATCATTGGATCGGACCCTTCTTCCCCTATCCATCTCATTTTTCAGTCCTTGTACATGTTCCAAGATGCAGTGGAAAAACAGCCACATGGCCTACAAATGTATAAAACTGTTCTATTGAGGCCTTGGACTGCTGTGTGGTCGCATTTCTTCTTTCAATCGAGTTTAGATCTTATTGGATCACTTGATCTCTAAGATCTTTTGAGATATTTCACAGCTTTTGGGATTTTTTACAACTTTTGTGTGAAAAGCGCGTCGCCCTGAAAAAAAAGGTGGCCGCCTTCTTCATAGCCTGCGTAGACTTTCTCAAAGCCCGTTTCCGCTAGATTAGATTCGTCGCTCGCGTCTCGCGACTTCGTCCCTCGCTTCCTTGTCTCGCACTTCGCAGTCGACTTGTGGCAAGTCTATAGCCTGCGTCGCAGACTGGGCGAAATAATCCCCGGTATACCGGGATTTAGTTCGTCTGCAACGCAGGCTACCTTCTTCAGTGTCAGTGTCTTTTTTTTCCAGTTCTGGTCACACTCTCTCGATAGTGTAGCGTTGCGTGACAGAGCTGGACTACAGTGTCTTGAGTTCATCCAGGGTTTGCCGAACAAAATTGTTCAAGGTGCTCTCCGACTTTTTCTTTCGGAGAGTGCAGCCGTGTAAATCACAGGCTGCACTAGAATCTACAATTTCCTTCATCTACAAAGAAGAGATAATACAGAAACAGTAAAAGAGATTTGTAATATATTTTCTTTCTTTTCTCTACATATACACAATATTATCAAGTATGTAAATTGTTTCTGCGCTAAGTTTGCGGCTAAGGGCTGTTTAGCAGGGAGAGCGAACCTTAGTCAATCCAATTCGAAGATTGTACTTAATAACATACTTTTAACGGTAGCAAGTCAAATCCTACCGAACATCAAAGGGATGCTGCTGTACATTAATTTTCAAGCCAAAACAAGGTATAATTCAATATCATCTAAGAATTAAGCCATCTATGTAACTAAGAGAGGATGGTCTAAGAGAGCAATTCTTCTAAACAACAGCCTTACAACAGATCGTGACCACATTCGGGTTTTTGGCTATTCTACCATGTGGTCACTTAAAATAATAAGCGAAAAATCGCGAAAATTGCGATGAAACGTTGGTTATCGATTTCTTGATTATCTCTTGATTATCTATCTACTAGCTAAAAGATCACGTGCTAGTGAGTCACTCAAACTGTAACTGAAACATAACGCGCAGTCTCTTACATAACGCCAGGAAAATCTGTCACGCAAGGTATTTCAACCTGATTACCACAAGAAGCCAGCTCCCCGTTTATAATCAGAATAAGTTTCTGAGTAGCCCCTATAGTAGTCATGCAATTCTTACTTAAATCAGGTTAACGTAATTTAAGAGCTGAACTACTTTGCAACACATTTTGGAGCTTACTGATCAGGCCCTGTTTCATGAGGGGTGGTACATGTTGAAAAACATCACTACGTCACGCAATACTGTCACGCTGTTTTAAGACCACAAGTATTTCCAGCTTTGCTAGAAAAGCTAGTTCAAATCGCATGAAAGTAAACACAGTCAAGATTCGTTATATCAAACTGTTATCTTAAATTCTCTGCTATCTCGAGCTAAATCATTTTCAATTGGATAAATTTTACTCAGTCATTTACTATCAATTATTTGAAAACCCCCGACATCTTGACGTATTTTTCCCAGGCCAAAGTAGGGTTCACTTAAAAAGGGTTACGACTGACACCGCCGGGTCGACTCAATCATCTCTCCTTCCGTCAAAACATAACTAAGTGCACGATACCCGGAAAACAGCTGCACCAGCAAGAGAGAAGTAATGCATGCTGTAACACCCCTTATGGAACATGTTTACATCTGTACTGAATTATACACTACTTCAGTTTATTAAGTTACTCTTTAATAGCATCTGCAAGCAAGGAGTAACCGACCAAGAACCCAAATGAGACTTCGGCTTCCATTACTGAGCAGTTCCTCGTGACCCGAACTTTTTTTTGCTAAAATCATATCAGTTTTATACTTTGTCTTACAGCAAACACAGCATTTAGGCGCCATTAACACTGCGCCGAAGATATTTGAAAACGCAACCAACGATCATTTTTCATTTGTGTTTGAGGGAAAATCGGAATGGAAAATCACGTGATTGAAGTGACGTCATCGTTTTCGAAAAGCTCCGTTTTAAGAATGTTTTCCGTCCACACTAAAACACAAAGCAGATGTTTTCAAATTCCTCCAGCTTGAAGAAGTTTTTCAAACAGCTCCGTTTTCGTGACGGCTTAGTGTGGACGGAAGGCCTAACCGTACAAAAAAGCTGCGTTTACAAATATCTCCGGTGTAGGGTGGACGAGGCCTCAGACTGATGGTCAGTAACATTCAATCCAGGTCTAAACTGCGACCAACCAAACTATAAACGACAGTTGACCAGCAACGTAAAAAAAACAGAGTTAAAAATACCTAAAGATTTATAAATTGCTTTCCGCACAATCCTTTATCTAAAAAAATCATCCAGTTACAATTTCCGAAGTACAACACTAGAAATTGTCAGTTCTTGAATGGTAGTCTGTCTCTCCTTGGGAGAAAAGAAAATTAACGACTAGATGTTTGTCACTTGGCTTGCACCTATGTTATAAATGAGGCTAAGCTCGATTATTTGTCCATTCGAGGCCTAAACTGAGCCCATAATATTCAATAATTTCAGTGCCTGACAAGCGGTAGGCACACGTAACTCAAATAACTCTCAAACCAATCAGGTGATACCGTACACGTGCCCGTCTATGTCACATGCGTGCTATACACGTGACAAATGTAAACTCTTGCCGACTCCCTCTGGTGCATTCTGTTTATTCAATAGACCAATTTCTATATATAAAATTCATCCTAACACAATAAACCTCAGCACCAGGCTCTGGTGAATAAACACCACAGACACTGTATTTATTTCCCACAGCCTCGTACCGAGGACTTTGGTTTTAGGCCGAAAATTGGTCTTTTCTATCTCGCATTTACTAATGCAATTTCATCCTTTTCCCTTGACATTACAGTGGGGATTGACAAGTACGAGTATTGCCAAATACAATTTTGAATAGAAAGTTCTTGCTATCTTCATGATTACAAATTAAAATATCCTAAATCTCTAGTAACTTAAAAGTCAGCTATGTTATCGGCTCAACATAATTTTCTGGTACAAGTCCAGTTCTACCGTTCAGTGTTCCCTCAAGCCAGCCAGGTTCTTTGGAAGGCCGCACTATAGACAAATCAGAGCGAGTGAGACGTTAGAAGCAGAAATCAAAGTGTGAAGGTTGATATTTTAAGCAGGAATTTTGGACTGCTCCCCGTGGCCAGGAGCAAGTAAAAGAAAAACGAAGCATTTCACAAGCTGGAAATCAAAGAATCAACTCTTTAAACAGCCTCAAAAGGCCACAATGGCTTTAAATTAGTTATTTACACCTACTAAAAAGTACGAAGGTGACAAACTCGTCCTCAGGTTCTCTCTTCTTTCCATTGCAAAGGAAACTAAGGACCACGGGGGGCAAAAAAAACCCTTCTAGACCTGGGTGGGATTTATGCTCATGCCCTTTATATCACCGTGCTGTCAAAATTCCAACTTACCATTTGAAATGATCATACCGGCATCAAATGAAAGCTCGGAACTGTTTTCTGCTACACAAGGATATATCGTTCTGACTCTCCTGTAGGTAACAGAAGAACAGAGTTACACGATATACTGAGTTGTTTTTGTTGTACATACAATGTTTACCTCACCTTCAAATGAAAGGGAAAGGACTCAAAGTAATAGATTATTAGTACGGTAGAAAAACAGCAAAGAAGTGACAATACACCAAAAAGGAATATAGATGTTGGTGCGACTAAGCGCCACAATGCATGTGTTCACAAAAAGTAACATAGAAGATTTCGCTATTTTTTCCATAGCAATTTAATCTGTCCCTTTTCATTCATAGCAAGTCAAAATTAAATAACAAAAAATAATCTTACTTTGGTGTTTTTGGTGGTGGCGTTGGCTCCTCATGGGGGGGAGGCTCCCTAGGGAGAGGGGGAGGACCCGTCCCCCAAGACTGCAACCCTCGGTTTAGACTCCCGCCTTGACTGCTGACGCGGCGAATACCAGGAGTGCTGTCTTTGTCGTTCCTGATTACAACAATAACAACAAGAAAGAAAGAAAGAGAGAGGGAAAAAATGAAAAATAAAACTCGCCACTGAGAAAAATGTCATTCTTTAAGTGCTTTGGTCATCCCAACATCCAAAAAAATCCATACAGTTCCAACATGGCTCTACAGCACATACAACAAATACAGCTCTACAGTACATTGTTTTTGATTGGCTACTACTCCTGCAACCAATCAAAAACGCGTTTCTAGCAGGGTTTTCTGTAGACCTACGTCACCAATATGGAATTTCTCAGGTCGTTTCTCAAGTGGCAGAAGACTGGTGTAGAGCGACATTGCTGACTTTATTGTTTCCACTTTTCCTCGCTAACACCACCTCGTGGATCCACAGCTACTTTGGCAATGTTATGATGAAATACATGATCAATAACAGGAAAGACGCACGGAAAACTGACGTCAATTTGACTTTTTAAGATAACAGTGTCAAATTGTCCAACCTCGCTCGTTGACGCATCGCATACATTATAAATTCATGTGTCTGTCTGCTTATTGACAATAAAAATTAGCCAGTGTGGGGAGAGGAATTTCTGCCTTTATCATAAAAATACGACTTTGCGCAGAGATAGCATCACACTAGATACGAATTGACTCCAAATATGCTTGTGAAACTTAGTAATTGATGATATGTGTAGCACTGGGTGTAATATTCAACTAGAAATCTGCAGAATTTCTGTGTGGCAAATGCGCTAATGAGCTCATACATTCTTCTCGAATTATTATATTTTTCTAACCCACGTCGCACAAAAAAGTATACAATACATGGGGCTCATATTCTTTGGGACAATTAATCGTGTTGTATCCTTTCAATATTAAGAGCTAATAACCCTAACACTAATCCTTATGTTAATGACGCAAATACTGTAAACAAAGATTCTCCTGTAAAATCAATGCTTAACTTACCGGTAACTGAGGTTCTTAATTGAGCTACTACACATTCATAAACTTCTACACATAAATTAACACAGGTCAGAATTTTCGAAAACACATGACCTAACTTGTTCGATATCTATTTTAACCCAGAAATTGGGGTATAGTGGCATAGTGGTATGGTGGTAAACAAACATGTGTAAACAAAATAAAGCAGGAGAAATAAATACAGCATGTCAGTTAAGGGCTTGTGGAGCAAAGGTGTTTCAGGCAAATGCAAACATGTGTGTACAGTGGCAGTGTTTTAAATAAGCAGTATGTCTACAGAAATCTTGTGAACATGACAAAGACGTTTAGAGCAACAAAGAGAAAACAAACAAAGAGACATGGTTAACAATGCTCTTCAAGACTGCATCAACAATTCACAATGAATGATGTATCACAAGGTAAAATGAAGATGTCCACAGTTGATAAACATTTAGATTTGACCCAAAGTGATGAAAGCATTGTTAAACTTCACTTGAAATTTCACTGAAAGCATACACAACTTTGTTGGTCTCCAAATTTTTTACACAGATTTCACTTTTTCAGAGGCACGAAGAAACGTCAGACCACGCAGAAAATTGTCTACGTTCCCAGGATGAATTTTTGCCACTTCCCATTTTATTTCACACTCATTTTTTTGGTGCAAGCTAGTCTAAACAGTGGCAAACTACAGCAAGACATTTTACAGTTAGTAAAACAAGCAGATAATTCAGCAAACAGTTTGCCGAACGGTGAAAGGGAAAGACAAATCTTGGAGACTTACATGGAATCTATCATAGAAAATGGTCTTGAAGAGCCTGTTACTTCAATTCTGCTTTTAAACTCAGCGCTAAAATAAACAAGCAAAATAAAAGCATGAAGCTAAACAACACATGCACGCTACGTATGGCAGCTAAGCTGAAACATAACAGCAAAATAGTGCAATTATATGCAACCTGTGTAGAAGGCATTTAAATCAGGACAACAGAAAAGGGGGAGGGAAAGTGTGGAGAAGGAGGGGGTGGGAAAGAGTGGGTGCAGAAAGGGGAGGGAGGGTGAGGAAAGTGGAAGGAAAGGGGAGATATAAGGAGGGGGACTGAGAGAGAGGAAGAACCTATTCCTTTTCTTCGTGTTTTTTTACCCTCCTACATAGACTTGCCATGAGTCGACCTCATGAATTTCAGGGTAGAATATGTTTAAGACTGCGAAGCGGCCATTGTTTATGTTCGCGGGTACTGAATAAACAAGACGAAGGACTTTTGAGAAAGTCTACTTAGACACATGGGACTTCTCATGGTGAGGTTAATTACTCCTCAATTGTCTTTATAATAACTGTCCAAGTTTGATACTTCAGGAAAACTGCCAAACTTAATCCGAAATTACAACTACACCAGGGACCCAAACAGAAAATCAGAAACAGCTACTACATTACTGTGACTAAATGACTGCAGTTATTAGCATCGAGTAAAGAGATTAATATTGTCTGGATCAGCAGTAAAACAAGTACTGTGTCTTGAAGCATTATCACGATCATGCAGGGATTGCCTGTTTCAAAACAACACTAAAATAAAATAATGTTTTTGTGTGTTAAGGCCCTGGCAAACGACAACACATTGTTGCGGACACATTGTTGCTCATGATGTTTCTTGGGCGCACAAACGCATGGAACACAAAATGAATGTTGTGTTTCCATGCTGCGCAAATTGGAAAACATTTGTTGTGGACACAAAATGTTTCTGAACAAAATCAGAAACATTTTTTTGTGTCCACAACAAATGTTGCGCAAGCCGGCAAACAGGGAAACATTTGTGTTGGCAACAATGTGTCCTCGTTTGCCAGGGCCTTTAAAGATGGAGAGAGAGTCCATTGTACTCACACAACTTCTGGTTTCTTTGGCGGTGGGGCTGGTTTGCCTGATCAAGAAAAATAGA
Source organism: Platygyra sinensis (assembly GCA_019787425.1). Classification (NCBI taxonomy): domain Eukaryota; kingdom Metazoa; phylum Cnidaria; class Anthozoa; order Scleractinia; family Merulinidae; genus Platygyra; species Platygyra sinensis. The sequence goes on from JAHPZR010025929.1 coordinate 52,550, forward strand.
CATAGCTTAACAAGTCACAAACAAGGTGTGAAGTCAAAATATGTCGGTGCTCAGCTAGTCTGAGACATTACTATGCTTCCAGTAGTACCAAATTTTCCAAACAATGGAAGTTTTATTAAAAGCTTTATTCAGATATTATAAGGTACTGCGATTGCTCCAGGACTTCTGCAGTCTTAGTGTTCAAAATATTGTACCTAGCAGTTTAAAGTTTGAGATACATTAATGAATTTGGCTTTGCTGTAAGGAATGCAAGCTCCTCTGAGTTACTGCTACTCTCCTCTCTCTCTAATTCTCACCTCTTAGAACTTCACTTGGTTTATTCAAGACTACAATCCACGACTAAAGTCCTTGGCACACTGGATCAGATGACACGAAAATACGTTGACAAGGTATTTGGGGGCCAATACCTAATGACATCACTAGAATAGGCATCCCCCTTCTCCCCCAACAATGTTGTAAACGCACAATGACAACTTCATCGCGATAAACAACATTGAACTGGGCAGAAGAGGACGAACTGATAAATTCCCTGACAGATATTGCAAGGTGTACCAAGACTTTTGTGGAGGATTGTAGGCCATGTCATAGTGTACAAGCACAGGGGTCAATGATAAGCTGTAGATTACTATTGTATTGGGTTCGATGTGCCAGTACATCATGACAGACACACCTGCTTTTTCTTTCCAAAACTCCCTGGGTGAGAGCGGTTTGCTTTCACTTTGAGGAGTTGAATTCAAGCTTGATGATTCTGATAAACTGCTTAGATCGTCCTCAGAATCTAAAGTGAAATGAAAAAGTGATCAGCATCTGATTTATCCTTAATATTTCCATGCAAACACTTTCCAAAAATTTCCGAAGATTACCTAAGATTTCTGAAGATTACCAAAAATTTCCGAAGATTACAAAAAATTTCTGAATATAAAGGAAGATTTCCGAAGATTATGGAAGACTTTCTATGAAGACCCGAATATGTTTCAATGAAACACCAACAAAGTTAAGTACAACTTAAAAGACAAACTTGGTATCAGTTCAAATATATGAATTATTCCATATTTACTTCACATCAAATCATCAATATCTTCACTACAGAGGATAATATGGAAAATATGCTACTTAAGTCCTGGATGTCGTTTTGTATGAATTGCATGGGTGGTGTATTTTCCATTAAAATACTCATGTCTATATGATAAATAGCATTATCTTACAATCTATAACAAAAGATATCTTACTCGACACAATAATTGCCTTGACTCTTGGCCTTGTTGCTGGTACTGGCTTGTTTGGAGGGGGTGGGGCACGGTATGCTTTAGAGGGGAGGGGGAGAGGCTTGGTTGATGTCGCAGGTTTGCCATCACTCAGTTTGGCACCAGTCTCATCACTGTCTCTTTTCTTGGGAGGCGGTTTTGGCTTCTCATTGGTGATTGGTGAACTGTCCTTTTCGTCAATGAAAGGATTCCCTGTGCTTTCCACTGAATTAAAGGACTCTGTTGAATTCTCATAACCATCTGGACTGGGTTCTGGTCCAAAAATCTAGGAGAAAAGCCACAGGTTACCAGTATAACACTACTGTGACATTACACATTCCCGTTTATAGAAAAAAAACCTCACTTCTAAAATCCAATGAAGATAAAAGGCCTTAGTCAGCAACACCTTTATTTTTATTTACACGAAAGACTTAAACTATTATATTTTAATCAGAGCATGTTGAATTTATTGAAGGAAATCACCATGTAACTACTAAAAGTAATTTAACACACTTTCAAGAACACAACTTACAGTAAAGAAATACAATTTTGCTTCACCATGCAATCTCATTAATTTTGATAGCATTAACAATGGTAGTGGCTGACTAAGGTCGTTAAAGTTGAGAAAGATAAAACCAAAGGCATGCAAATGTGCAGAGAATCTGTATCACGTCATGAACATCAACTCACTGTGTTAAATTCATTGATAAAAAGCTCAATAACAATGCTCTGGTATTTCAAGTTCATAATTGCCGCCATGGTCTCTTCCCTGGACTTCATCAACGTTGGACCAAACACCACTCCTAGGTTACTAGCTGCCATTAAATTCTTGTTAGAATGAGCAGCGACACTGAAAGGAAACAAAGTATCTACTGTGACTTGTACCAGAAAAACATTTACTCAACATTACACATCAATAGAGCAATCCTTCTGCAATCTGAAATGGTATCTGCAGGATTCAATCTTTTTTCAAAGAAATTTTTAGGCACTTTTCAAGGACTGTTAAGAATCTAAAAATCAATTTTTAACAGAAGTGAAAAGGGAGATTTATAAACCAAACTTGAACAAAACATGTCTAGGAATATCTACTGTTCAATAACTTTGGGACTTGATATTTAATATGCCAACTGCATATGATTAAATCTTTTTAAAGCTTGATATCATATAGAGTAGACTTACCGTGTTAAATGTTTCATAATCATTCTGATCAATTTCCTGTTTTCTTCAGGCAGGTCAGCCACGAGAGATCTCAAAGCTTCCACCCGCTTCTCATACGTGTCTTTTTCTACAACAAAACATTAATTATAACATTTAAGGCTATCCAAATGAAACTCTTTTCGTAATGTCATAATAATGGCACTAGCTTTGTTCAAATGCAACCAAATGTATCCTAAAAGATCCCACCTAAATACAGAGACTTTGTAAGTCTAACACTGCATTTTTAATTCCTATATTTTATTGGCCAAACAGCCCTCTTAAAGGAGCTCGGTCACAGTATTTTGAGTTATATTGACCGTCAACAAAATTAGCTTTAAATTGAAGGAAACCTGAAAATAATACTTTACAAAGAAAGTAAAACACCAAAGAGATAATAAAAAACCACAAGGAACAAGGATGATTAGGATGGAGAAGATTGGCACAGATTATAACCAATGAAATTGAAAAATTCAGGCTAAACTTTTCAAACGATCAAAAGAAGACTAAAGGTCATGGGTTCAACTCCCTCTGGGGGCTCAGGAAATTCTTTTTCTGAGTTTTTTTACTTGAGAATGCTTCTCTGTTACTTTTACTTTATCCAAGTCACCAAAAAATGTTTGGTCAGAAGGATGTCTGCAATTTTTGCTCACCCACCAAGCCTGCCTTCCTTTTGTTATTATTTTTTTTTACCCAAAATAATGGTGGGCCCCTCCCCTCCCCTAGATCCACCACTGCAAAAGTATTCAAGCAGACAAGCTGGAGTTTTCCTTCTTTTACATGGTAAACTAACTTGGAAATAGCTTCAAGCCACAGGTCTGACATTCCAGCTAAAATATTTCAGGATTTCAACAACAACCATAAAAAAGTGAGCATTATTTTGAAAAGATTCAGAAGCATGCTGTACTTACTAACGGAATCCAGGAACTGTTCATGGTAGTCATACGTAAACAAGGGCTCTGGCATGTTCCTGTCAATAACAAATTTATGATATTACCTATTGAATTTTTAAACTCAAGAAGAGTAGTGACTTGGATAAAACCCTACTAATTAAGAAGCTACAGTGACTCAAATTAAATTCAACCAGACTGAGCCCTGCACACACATGTATGTTAGACAAAAAAACCTAAATATATAAATAGTTTGAATGGTGTTAACTTCATTATTCTATACATACTCCTGCGAGGAGATATTTATTACTATCCAACTCAGATTATAAATGAATACTTTCAAGAGAGTTAATGTACATGTATGCCATCAAACAGTTATACATTATCAGCCCACCAGTTAAATAAAATTATCAAAATAAATAAAGACTGACTAATTGCTTGATTTATTGATAGAGTGTCCAAAAGTAACTGGGTTTGCATTTCAACGCTACACAACTGGCTTAAAAAAACTCTGACCACTTTTTCATCGCAAAATCAGAATTGAAACCAAAACCAATTTATATATTATTGTAAGTAACTTGTTCTTACAGGTTTTCCTGTGCTTTGTTTCATCATCGTCAACATCATCATCAGTCGTCATTGCACCATGGGATGCATAAGGCCTTGCGCTACATGTCAGCTACATGTAATGACTCTGAGTTTTGATTGGTTCACTGTATTGTTTGTACATGTCAGTGACCAACACCAAAGCCTAAGCTACTTTGGGTCACTGAGCACATTTAATTTTGGCTATTTACTATTATATTTCTTTTCTCTTTTAATTAAATTAATGTAATTTCTGTAAACACTGTTAAAGTTATAATTTATAAATAGTACAAAACAATAAAGATCTGAAAATCTTATATCGTCCGTGTCCTATGTTATTGGCTAGAATGATTACTTTGGTTTTGGTTTCATAACACCCATTATAACATACGTAGATAGGACCCTGCGCGTGCTCTGATTGGTTAAAAACCCATGTTTTATCACAGTATAAAACATAGAAAAAGCGTGTTTTATCATTTTGCGCATGTGAAATCTATAAATCATAAAGCAAATGAAGAACCCTAAGCCGTGTATTGCACTGTGATAAAACACTCCAGCCGTTTGAGAACACTCGAGCAATGTAGAAAACATTCGCCTGCGGCTCGAGTTTTCTACATTTGCCTTGTGTCCTCAAATGTATTACACTGTGATAAAACAAGGCTTAGGCTTCTTTATTTGTTAATTGAAAACTGCTTGCATCTTATATAACACTGAGCTGTAAACTAACCTCAAGTACTGTTTGAGGGCACTGGTGATGGTCTTCACTTCCCACTCGCATTCTTCATCTGCAAGGTCAACTGACTTAGCTTTCCCCATGTCAATGCATTGTAAAAGAAGATTCTGAACTTTAGAACCCACACCAACTATTCTGTAGAGACCTTGGTCTGTGATTCCTGCAATTAACAAATCAAATGGTCATTGAATTAAAACCTTGAGCATATTAATCTTTTCTTATTGCCATGTGTCATCCACAAACAATACTATTAACTAAAACATCTGAGTCAAATAATAATAGTAAAAGTTAAATTCATTCAAGCAAAATAATTTCATTGCTTGACAAACCTCTTCTAAAAACAGCAAAAAATATACCTATGTGCAAAATTTATCTCACCAATTGACAAAACTGTTTAAAAATAATGTAGTGGGGTAGAAATGTTGCCTTCCTGTGAATTTCAAACAATGAAATACTAAAACTAACCTCTTTTTTCCACCGCTGAAATACATTTATTGATAAATGTAAGTTCAAGATCACAAGTTTCTTCTGCAAAGTAAAACATCATGCAAAAGCTTTTCATTAATTACTGAGAGAGGCCAGTGGTGGGTTGGTGAAAGACGATTAAGGTACATGTAGAGTCAAGCCATGACATAGTTGAAAGAAAAGCTATTAAATGACAACTTGAAGTAGCTGGAACATTTGAAATACTACAGACTTACGGTCTTTGTACTTTGGCAGGCTATTAGAATCCACATACAGCTGAAACGGAAATCACACAAGAAGGTTTTTTACAGAAGTTAGTATGTAAATACACATGCACGCAATCATCAAATGAATACAGAATAAGATTTCTCTTCAACCACCCACATTACTACTCAAAGGTTCATGCAAGTGACCATCTTGCAAGTAGAGTTTTGTTTCTCTTGATCAAAATTTCACGAGTACTGTTTCTTTGCATGAATGAGATGTAACCAGTGACAAGTTAGATGAGATTTTGGTAGCTGACTTTTGAGGGGTATTGTACATGTACATGCCACCTCAATTCAGACTCTGTACTGAACTTGTTTCACCATTCTACATTAAAGGTTCACTTACAGGTTCTTTGCCATCCATGGCTTCTAACCATAATTTTCGGTCTTCTTCATCCTGTGCTTGTAATAAAATGGGTTGATTTCTGTTCCAAAAAAGTAATGTTAAAGAGAATTGTGACACCCCAAACCAAAACCAAGCAAAAGAAAACTTTAAATTAACAGCTTAAAATAGCAATTCTCAATACTGACTTCTGCATCTTCCTTATGGTAGTGGTTCTGAGAATTTGGTGCTAGATCAAGAAAATATCCTTTCTGTGTTCTTATTACCCCTTCGACAATGAAAAAAGAGTGATCGCTGTAAAGTAATAACCATTGATAAAACATGGACTTTATTTGTTAACGTTCTTGCTATATCTAACATGCCCTTTTTGAAAGAGTGACTGAACAATGCTAGTACACTAACGTAACTGTAAATATAAAACGTTAAAATACAGTCACTCAAACTGAGCTGACTTATCAAATAAAAGCAACTAATATGGTTTCTCTAGACCTCTTTGCTACTTGTTTGCAACATTTACTGTATTTACTTTTTTGCATAATTTTATTAACATATTGGAAACTGATTGCATTTCACATAAAACTGATATTCAATACCTTTCAAGAGCAGTTATTTCAAAAGTGAATCTTCTATCTATTGAGTCTGTCATTCTTCTACATAAAACATAAATCAAAGCGATTATTTGGCAATATTGATGTTAAATAGCACATTGTAAGTTTTACATGTACTTAACTAAATCATAACATTACCACAGAATGCAGTGAGCTGCATTTTGTCAAACTACTCTAAAGGGTTGATTGCACAGGGTGTGCTGTTCAAATATATTTTATGATGTTAATGAAGTACTGAACAGCCCATTCACGTCTTACAAATGCAATCAAAGAAGATTGAGATGAAATTTATTTCATATCATTTGCACTCAGTTTCAAACACAGCAGACCCAGTGGCTCAAGTACACCATAAATTCTTGCAAGTAACTCATGCTCAGTCAACCAAGATTATATATCCAAACTTTTGTGTTACCTGATACATGATGTAACAACCATTGTGTCTGTTGATGCATTCTAAAAGACAAGATTTCATATGTGATTAGTTCCTAGCTAGTTAAATAAGAATTAGGCAGAGCTGTCAATAAGGGCTGTTATTATACATTGTAGTCACCATCTGTCTTCTCATTGGCTAAAAGCCTACAGTTAATTCTGGGAAACAGCGCAACCTACAGATTATTCACTAATCTGTACCTGCAGATTAGTGAATAATCTGTAGGTTGCGCGCACAATGCATGATTTCCAAGAGCAATGTCAAGATCACGGACAGCAATGTCAAGTTCACGGACAGCGAAGTAAGAATGGCTTCTCGATTTGCTTCATCGATAATGCGTTTGTCGTTATTTTCTTCAAAACAATGTATAATAAAACAATTATTAGATTCGGTTTTTGTGATATCCGGAATAATCAAGGTCTCGGTTAGTATTATCAGCCTCAGCCTTCGGCTTCAGCTGGTAACACTTACCTCGACCTTGATTATTCCGGATATCACAAAAACCTCATCCAATAATTGTTTATAATCTGTAGCACTTGTTAAGGTTGAGCATCCTTGATGCTTCCTTGTTGTTACAGGTGAACTTGACTGTAGTTGATAAAATTCACCCATAAAGTAACAAACTTATTATGAATGTGAAGATCAGTGCCACAGGTGAATCAAAACAGCCCTGTTATGCATATGTTGCATACAATGCAGAAGTTGACATTTCCTGACTTGTGCACAAGAAAAACAACCAGTAATCTTTTTGCTATGAGAAAAAAGAACCTGCTTCCATATTTGTTATGGCAGCAAATGAACAGTTACCATCTACAAGAAGATAATTGACCAGAACATATCTGTTGATACCTTACTGATAAAATGAGCGCTTAAGAAACAACCACAGCAGTGGCAACAAGAATGTCACCAAACAAGAGATTTGATGAGCAGAACAATGGATGCACAAGTGCATCAGGGTTTGCACCCTTTTTCAGAAACAAATTCCCAGGACTTTTCCAGGACTCAGATTGATCTTTCAAGGGCTCTAAAATTCACATTAACCCCTACACTCTCAGATCTTAATGTTAATCCTCCTTACTGCCTTCCATTCACTTCATATTATTTAGTTGAGTTTGACATATTTCCAGAACTTTCCAGGACCAGTGACCTTTTTCAGGACTTTCCAGTCCTGGAAAATGCCAGGACTTTCCAGGTTTTCCAGGACCCATACAAACCCTGTGCATTGTAAATATTTGTACATTTCTTAGCCATTCAAAGCAAAAAAACAACAGCAAAGACGTTTTGCTTATATTTGAGAATGAAAATGATGGTGGCTAATTTATATTTAGCTTGAGCAAGTTTAAATAGGCTTTGCAAAGATCGAAGGTACAATATAAATTCATTATCTACTAGGCATTGTCCCTGGGTTGCTGTCATCATTGCTTAAGCTCTCTAGCAGAATACACCAAGTAAAATGTACATAATTGTAAGTAATTTACAACATTATTGAACACCTACCAGTCTTCCCTGGGTCTGTGTGTACGGAATCATCGTTAAAATCTTGTTTTCCTTTGTATACATACAAAAATGTTTATTCCACGTGTTTGTACCAAGGCTACCTAAAAAGGCCACAAAAAAAATCAGATCAGTTTCAACAGTTATTATTGAACCATTAAATACAACTGGAATAAAACCATTACATCATTTTTCACAAACAAAATAAGACAAAACAAAAACAGTGCACATCAAATAACAACATGTAAAAGTCAAAACCAAATCCTACATAAGAGCCCTAACTATATTAACCGTCATGAAAAAAGTATTCTTACTACCTTTCTTTTGGACACCAAGATACCCTTGTCTTGTGTGGGCTCCCCGATACTGAAGTTCACCACTTAGAGCTTTCTGAAGAGAAAAGAACCTGAACCTAAATGAACCTGAATCTTAGAGAGTGCTTAAGATAATATACAATGTTCAAACCCTAGAGAAAGTTTTTCTGTATATATATAGACATGCTCTGATCCTGGTATATGACAACGTATGGTTTGTAGCTGAATTACAGTGAGGACGCTCGAACCACGAACACTCAATATCAATTTTTGTTTGTACATTTTTTTAGTGACTATAGAATGCAGGCTCGTCCTTTTGGCAAGAGTATTTAATGTTTTTACACTTACAAAATGCTATATATATTTTATTACACTATACATCATAAGAAGAGCCTTTAATTTTTTAATTTAAAAAAATGCACACAAAAATGTCAAGTGTTCATGGTTCAGGTGTCCTTACCGTAAGGATGAATGTGTTAGTAATATACATAGCTGAAAAGCAGCACTCACCTGTTGCACCCGACTCATCAGGCTTGCAGCTTCAATTTTTGTTGTGTCAAATCTCTCTCTGGTCTGAAAAAAGTTAATTCCTGAATACAGTGGCACCCCGCTATAATGAACCCTGCTACAACGAAGAACCCATTATAACAAACAACATTTGAAAGCCCGGCAGAATTACAGTAAAATATGTGGAAACAAACCCCGCTATAATGAACCCCGCTATAATGAACCCCGCTATAATGAACCCCGCTATAATGAACCCCACTATAACGAACTGATTTTGACGGTCGCAGCGCACAATTTACCCCACTATAACGAATATTTTGTCCAGTCGCACGCAGTCAGTAACAACAACATGATACAAATGGTTGATAAGCCAAACACGACTTCTGTTGGTCAAGATCGGGAAACTTTGACCTTCAAAGCTTTGCTTTATTTAAATGTAGCTGTTCACGCACAAGTCTGTAGACTGTTTTGCATAGTGTATATCACATTGTTCAGCTTGGCTCAGCTTAGTTACCCCGCTATAACGAATATTTTTGTTGTTAACTAGATAATTCATTATAACGGGGTTTTCGCTATAACATAGACCCCGCTATAACGAACATTTTTTTGGTACCGTGACACTTCGTTATAGTGGTGTGCCACTGTACCAAGAGTGATGTAACAAAAAAACAAAGCACCAACAATAGGAAAACTCAACAGATATCTTCAAGTTGATTATGTCAGCAATCTAGATGATATACATCAATTATGGACCAGTTTCACAAGGTATTAACTGAGCTTATCATCATGGCATGGATAACATTTGAGCCAAAGATTAAGATGTCCAGCTCTCATGCTAAGTCGAAATAAATGTATGTAAGGTAAGCACCTACATCAACATGGTAGGCCAGTAAAAAGACCAAAAATTTGTACTCACATTTTGAAGTCTGAGTTGAAGATCTTTCATAAAATCCATATAATCATTAAATACTTCATGGCCTGATGCAAACAAAAGTCTAGTTTTAAATAAAATTAAATACCACCAAAGGAATAGATTTTTTACAAGAAATAATTAATGTTAGTAAAGCACTTATTGTTCAACTCTGAAAAAAATAACACTTCACTGGCACAATTAACACAAAACTATGAAAGCCTTACCGCTATGATAAAAAGTAATGTGTCCATACATAAAAGATAAAAGCTGAAAGAAAAATAAGACAATATTACTCAGTTGAATATAACTTAAAAGATCCATCCCACAGGTGGACACATCTGTAATGGTTGCTTATGGCCCTAACCACATACAAACAATCACAAACGACAAAAGGAGACCTCCTCTTAGCAGTTTCTGGTCCCAAGGACAACTGCTTACAGGAAGTTCCATTGTCCAACAATGATAAACAATGTGATTTATATATATAGTATCACACCACTACCTAATACGGTTACTGCCTTACTACTGCAGCTAAAAATATGAAAGCAGCTGACGTGTTGTATGTCTTTCCAAAAAACTGATTCCAGGTAAAAATAAGTAAACACTGAGTACTTAGCAGAGTATACGATGGTGATTCAGTTCACTCCAAAACTTTGGAGACGAAATTAAAAGAAATTTAATGTCATCCTAGATATCAACTCACAGTTTCTACAAATTCAAACTTCTTTTTCTCATTAACTTCCTGGAGTTTGACGACATAATCCAGAGCTGTTTGATGAAATGAGCGTTTCTCGTTCTGAAGCTGGGTATCCGCCTGAGTATGCAAACAACACATCAAATGAGTTAATCAAATATCCAGGGCAATAGGAAATAAACAAACAAACAAATGAATAAATAAACTGCATAAGAGAGGAAGCCTTAGCAGGTTTTCATGTGGCACCTCTATCCTTGTTGAATTGGAATTTGGAGAAGTTGGTTTTTGTGTAGCGAGGAAAACCAGAGAACCTGGAGAAAACATTCATCACAAAGCATGAACCAACAAGACACTCAACCCACATATGACACCAGGCAGGAATTGAACCTGCACAACATTAGTGGGATGTGAACGCTATCACCACTGTGCCACTCCTGCTCCTCTAACGAGACCCAAAGATATCCAAGGTACAATGTACTCTTGTTATGATTCATACTCATTTTGAAGCAACAAGTTACAGTTGCTCTATGAGCTGTCACAGTGCTTGATGAAAGTTTTGAGGGAGGGACAAAAGCTGGATTGAATCAACTTGTATCGCTGATTTACATAAGAGTAGCAACTATATAGTGTATTTGAAAATGAGGCAGATTATTTGAGGGAAAACCAATAAAACAATTTTCCCCAAAGGAAGCAAAAATTTTATTAAAGTGGATCCATTACTCTAGGGATGGATAATATTAAAGTAAACATGGCCTTACATCAGTCAAAAATGAATCTTTCTTTTTTGAAGAAAGATTCAAGTAGTTCTGTACTACTAAGCAGTATTTTTCAGTCTGCTTGTCAAATTTCTTCTTTTCCTCCTGCAAGGGAAAAAAACAGTCTGTCAGGAATTAATTGCCCCCGCAGGGTTTTGGCCCAGAGGCCAAAACCCGAGGAGGCATTATAGTCTCCCCCGCGTATACGTATAGAGAATGTGTGAAATATTGGTGTATTGGTGTAGTATGCGAATCAATCCCGATTCGAAGAAACTAGGCGCGCATGGTGGTCCCGGTTAATTTTTCACAGGGCAATGCTACATGGGTAATTCTTGCAACCACGAACTTGCTGCACGAGGATGAGTAGAAGATTTTTGATAAAATATATTTTAGGGCGGGTATCTGTCATCACAGCGATTTCTTCATATCTTGAATTCAAAGGTTATTCAGCAGTACCAGATTGAACTGTTTGGTACAGAAGTTAAATTGTCGGACACAAATCAGCAACGAGGCCGATTGACTCGACCCAAACACCACACGTATAAAGATCACGTTTATTTGGATCGCTTATTTTTACTGAGTAATCTTACGTGGCGTAGAGCCCATATGACGGCTGGGTTGACTGGCAGGGATCCAAATGTTAATGTAAATGTTTTGCAGCGTTTTAATTCAGGACAAAAAGCTTGACACTAATTTGCATATATGGCGACAGTAATGCAATACTTCTGTTTACATCTCGGAAAAAAATCTCGACTTCTGTTCTGCTTTCGAGATACTTTTGCTCGTAGAGTCCTCGTATATCAAGACAAATGGTTTGTTTCAGTATCAAACTAAAACAACAGAGTGGTTTGATAATTTTTTTTTCCAGAATGCACTTGGCGAGAGTATTTTGTAAAGAATATCATGTTTGGCCCGATTTATACTACAGATGGATCATCCGTCTAGGACGAGCTTTGGCAAAGAACAGTAGCTCGTCTGATAATCCGCCTGTGTATAAATACAGACAAGCAGACGGATCATCCATCCAGACAAGCTATTGCGATAGTCTGTCTTGTCAGACGAATCATCGTGGATAACTCGTCAAGACGGGTGATCCGTCGCTGTGTATAAATGCAGGAAGAAGGCGAACCATCCACGAAAACTACACCGCGTTACAAGAATCCAGCTGCTGTTTTCAATAAACTATAAACATGGTATAAACACGGGACGAGTCACACGACACATCGATAGTTCATCTCATAGTCCTTCCCGTATTTATACTAAACGGATGATCCTTCTCGACGGATGATCCGTCTCCAGTATAAATCGGACCAATGAGTTAAACAGAATGTGTTGTTGATTCTTTAGATCATATTTAAGATAAGATGTCTGAGCTACTTGAACAGTATGAGTGATATAGTTTACAAAAAAATATAAAATTTCAGTTCATACAATAAATAATAGTTTTCTTATACGCAGTGGAATTTTTATAAGAATTTTATACCCTTGACGGATAAAATAGAAGCGGGGGCAGATTTAGTGAGAACTGTTACTAGTATGTACATACATGTACTGGACATTCTATTGTACTGTTCACTTAAAAACCCTTTTCGGGAGTGTTCATTAAAGTTGATTTGATTTGATTTGGACAAAACTAATGTCAAATCTTTTTTCTTCAAAGCCCTCTCAAGGAAACAGAGGTTTTGAATGAGTTTATGTTGATATTTTTATGTTGCTTCAAAGGAACCCAAAAATCAAATCTTGGACAAATTATGTAATAATTATAAATGTAAACACAAAAGATCTTTTCTACCTTTGCTCCACCAATCTGCTCTTTTCTGAATGTTTCCAGTGGTATGATCAGTTGGGCATTTGCATGATTTAACTGGTGGCAAACAAAGCGTAATGAGGAAATTAACTCCACTCAGTTATACACTGATCAGTGTTGGTGAAGTGACTAAAACTACACACGCAACATTAAGTGGCCACAAAGTTAACCAGCAACTATCTGAGACTTTAAAGAGCCTTTTGAGACTCATTTAATTTGACCACAATTATTCATACTTGTCTTGAAATGCTGTCATAGGTCAAATCACTATTCTTGCCAAACACATTGCACATATGGCTGGACAATTATTAGCATTTAATGAAGCAATTTGCATACAGCTAATAAATTTATAGCCATAAGAATGCTTAGCAATGTACTATGGGCATTCATTTTTTGTTAATGCATGTCTGAGAGAGTCTGTTTGTGCCAAAACAAAAGATGTTTTATTCACAATGTATATTTTGACAAGTTGCTAAATAATAATTGCCTAAAAGTCATTTGTACTCTCAACATATCTTGTTGTATATATAATGGTTCAATCTGTCAAACATAGCTCCTTTGGTATAATTTCAGTCATCATCTTGGCTCAAATATCCAGTCATGTGGATTGTGGGCTCATGTAAATAACTTTGACCCCCTTCAAGATCCTGCAGCTTCCCCTCCCCCTCCTCCACCAAGGTAAAGAACACTTTTCTACAGTGGTCTGGTCAAAACCCATGCTTGTGATGCCATGCTCTGTACATGCCAGTAGCCATTAATCCACTACACGTCCATGGCAAGAACTTGTTAAAAAAAGATTTATAATGACTTACCATTCTGTCTCGCTCATCTTCCACAGTGTTAATCATCTTACCAAATTCCTTTAGTGCCTCAGCTAGAAAATAATTAATATTAGAGGATGAAATCATCTAATGAATAAGCACTAATCAATAATTAATTCTCACAGAATTATTTCATGTCACTGCCACTGTCAGTGTATATTTTTCCAGGCGTAATTTCAATTGCACCTACAACATACATGTACATAAAACATTTTGTTTTGGAAGGTGAGCTCTAATGCATGTGACTTTTCTTTAATCTTTAAACTTTCCTGGGTAAAGAGTCTTGGCGGCTAACAGCCAGACATTGTAGCAACTAAACAAGAGATGTCAGGCTCCCATATTTGGTTCAATTTTTGTGCTTGCACTCACTCTAAAATATTTCAAAAAATGCCTGGGAATTAGGGGTGGGTCACTGGCAATATTATACAAGTGACAATGGGTTAAGAAGCACAATTCAACTCACCAATATGAATTTCATCATCAGTTTCCACCTCTCCAATGCACTCAAATCTGAAGCCATCTAGCACTTGGGCAAAACTTCTCTGTGCTTTGGATAAGTCTAGAAAAAAAAACAGGACAAAGGACCAGCCTATTAACCCTTTTGCTGCTAAGGACATACTTATGGATTTTACTCTGTCTAACGCCAGACGATTTTACTAGTCAAAGGGAAACCCCTTGGCAGTGAAGGGATTAAAAAACTATCTCCCTTAACCCTTTCACTGCCGCCAAGGACGTACTTATAGATTTTACTCTGTCTAATGCCAGACGATTTTACAAGTCAAAGGGACACCCCTTGGCGGTGAAGGGGTTAACATTATGATCACAAATAACGTCTCTGTATTGGTGGCCAATTTCAAAACACTGATCTTGACTACAATTTACATATTTGTATGTCCAGCACAAATCGCAGTCGCTCGACATTTATGGTAACTGTGCACCACACCAAAGGTTCATAAAGTTCAATTAGAATTATAGCAGGCAACAAAAATTACCACCAACTATAAGAATGGGATAATTTAAAAAAAATGTAAAAGAGTTAGGTATCATGTAGCTGCACCATAATATGCAAGTAACTCCTGAGCTGGTACAATGATAAATAATTTAAATTTTTACCGCTAGTAAAAAAAGTCATTGCCAAAATTAGAGCCACATTTAGCCACTGAAACAAAACACATGCACTGTAATTCACTAAGAAAATATCTAGGAAAACAATAATTACTCTAGAACCACAGAACACTAAAGAACAAAATGCAAAATGCGACTTGTAAAATACAAACAATTATATATATAGTTTCATGGCTTACTTTTCCGTGAGAAAGTAAAATTAAAATCATTTAATATTTTTCTTCCAACTCTCTTTCACTTCTGCTTTGTTAAACATCCAATGTAAGTTTATGCCTATTCAGCTCTCAAATATCAACATTATGTACTTCAAGTTTGCAATGTTCCTCCTGTCCATAATCATGGAATTTTTTCTCAACATTTTCATGCAAGAGAACAAATCTGCTCTCAGTTGGTTTTGTATGGACCTCCACAAAAACAGTAGGATACCTTTAGCAGT
>JAHPZR010025930.1:0-25269 GCA_019787425.1 Platygyra sinensis
GGGGAGATTAAATAGAGACTAAGGAAGGGTCGTGTCAATGGCTAGTTGTCATTTATGTTTCACATTTTCGTTATTCTAATGATGACAATTTTGTACATGATTCTCTTCATTTGGAAGCGGTATTGCACCTGTGAGATTAGTTCAAGTTCGGATATTTCTAACTAAGATCTAACTGTCAACACGTATTTTATTTCGCTTTGACCCATTGATATAGTGATAGAATCGACCATCATCTTAAACATCAGATTTTGTATATGCCTGAGTGGAAAGGAATCTTTTCCTGACCCTCCATATGATCCAACGATACGATTTTTGTAGAATTATTGTTGACACGAGTAAGATAATGGTTCATCTACCTCAACTGAGACAGTTAAAGAACTCATGTTTTTGTAACCAAGAGCAAATTCTTGCTACACATATGCTAGGTTTTATAATACATATTCCAAACTGAACTACAACTTAAAAAAATCTAATTTTAGTACTTCTATCAAAAATTTACGAGTTTCTTATTATTTTAAACTTTTTCTAATTAAGTAAAGTTATTGTGTCTCGACAAGTCGATAAAAAGGTTATTTTTAACGTGTGCTCAGAATATTAGTGTGGTCGGAAGTTTTGATTACGTTCTAAAAATATGCTTACGAGTTATTGGTAATAAAGGTCTCCAAAAACTGAACAAGACTAGCAGAAAAATACAAGGCTTTCGTCTTCCCAGTGGTCTTAATTCGAGAAGTGAGAGAAGAAGCGACATCCAACACAAGCTTAATGTAACAATATTACTATGAAAGAAAAATTTCTTCTGTACACATTACTACAGGACTGCAAAATGTGATGAAATAAAATTTACACGCTGAACAGCTTTTCCTTCTTGTAACTGTAAGTTTTTACTGCGGCCTGCAAATCACTAGCTGATTCTTGTTTCTCCGTTGCCTTCCTCCCAGCCGGAACGAAGGAAGCTGCCTATGCGCAAGCCATCACATCTGCTGGAGTCGTCTACGCGATCACCAGGGCCTGCACTATGGGGAACTTGAGCGAATGCGACTGTGATAGGAGAAAGTGGGGACAGAGAAGCAGTAAAGGATGGATGTGGGGCGGATGCAGTGTTGATATGAGTTTCGGAATGGAAATGGCCGATAAATTCGTGAATGGGCGGCATAAAACAAAGGATGCCATATTTTTCATGGACAAGCACAACAACAAAGCGGGCAGACAGGTAGGTGGCCTATCAACCCCTCAGAATTTAATTACATAATTGCTTTTTCTAATTACTTAATGATAATGAGGGCTAAACAATAACGGATTGGCTCGATTTGTCTTGGTCACACGAGCATGGCTCTACCGTGGAATTTGCATGTGAAACGATTCTGGCTAGGTCCTTAAATTGGAACAGTCATCAGCAAAAGTTTATTTTATTGAAGTATCGCTGCAATCTTCTGATAACTCACTAAGGAGCTTATCACTCGCCCGGTTTAGGTATTTCAAGAATAATAGGGTTTTGGATCAGGTGAAAACGCAAAAATTATTGGGTGATAAACAAGATAAAAAGTCTATTGAAAAAAGTGTTGAAACTTATTGTTAAGTAACCGCAAAACCACATTGTAGGAAATTAAAACTTTTGGCTCAAAACGTTGATGTGGGTATGAAATAATGCGTTCCTTTTAGTTCGGTTCTTCCCTTTCTTTGAATACGGGTCATTTCAAAAGAACAGAGCCCTTTGTGCCCATTATTCAGCTTTATCGACGGTCTTTCTATTGATTATCAACAAACCCAAACTATGAACTTTATAATAATGATGAACTCCACTGCTCATCCGAGGACCGGATATTGCAGAGGACAACCATCTCTAAAATACCTTAATTTCAACTACAATATTTACGGTAGCTATTGAGTTATTACAATAACAATAAATATGTATCAAGGTGTCCTGATCAAGAGATACTGCGATGCTGTCGTAATTTCCTAGTAGTGATCATTTTACGAGAAAAGAACTTTGTTCACTACATAACCTTTTGCGGAATGAATGTAATTAAAAAGGAACGCATTATTTCATACCCACATCAACGTTTTGAGCCAAAAGTTTTAATTTCCTACAATGTGGTTTTGCGGTTACTTAACAATAAGTTTCAACACTTTTTTCAATAGACTTTTTATCTTGTTTATCACCCAATAATTTTTGCGTTTTCACCTGATCCAAAACCCTATTATTCTTGAAATACCTAAACCGGGCGAGTGATAAGCTCCTTAGTGAGTTATCAGAAGATTGCAGCGATACTTCAATAAAATAAACTTTTGCTGATGACTGTTCCAATTTAAGGACCTAGCCAGAATCGTTTCACATGCAAATTCCACGGTAGAGCCATGCTCGTGTGACCAAGACAAATCGAGCCAATCCGTTATTGTTTAGCCCTCATTATCATTAAGTAATTAGAAAAAGCAATTATGTAATTAAATTCTGAGGGGTTGATAGGCCACCTACCTGTCTGCCCGCTTTGTTGTTGTGCTTGTCCATGAAAAATATGGCATCCTTTGTTTTATGCCGCCCATTCACGAATTTATCGGCCATTTCCATTCCGAAACTCATATCAACACTGCATCCGCCCCACATCCATCCTTTACTGCTTCTCTGTCCCCACTTTCTCCTATCACAGTCGCATTCGCTCAAGTTCCCCATAGTGCAGGCCCTGGTGATCGCGTAGACGACTCCAGCAGATGTGATGGCTTGCGCATAGGCAGCTTCCTTCGTTCCGGCTGGGAGGAAGGCAACGGAGAAACAAGAATCAGCTAGTGATTTGCAGGCCGCAGTAAAAACTTACAGTTACAAGAAGGAAAAGCTGTTCAGCGTGTAAATTTTATTTCATCACATTTTGCAGTCCTGTAGTAATGTGTACAGAAGAAATTTTTCTTTCATAGTAATATTGTTACATTAAGCTTGTGTTGGATGTCGCTTCTTCTCTCACTTCTCGAATTAAGACCACTGGGAAGACGAAAGCCTTGTATTTTTCTGCTAGTCTTGTTCAGTTTTTGGAGACCTTTATTACCAATAACTCGTAAGCATATTTTTAGAACGTAATCAAAACTTCCGACCACACTAATATTCTGAGCACACGTTAAAAATAACCTTTTTATCGACTTGTCGAGACACAATAACTTTACTTAATTAGAAAAAGTTTAAAATAATAAGAAACTCGTAAATTTTTGATAGAAGTACTAAAATTAGATTTTTTTAAGTTGTAGTTCAGTTTGGAATATGTATTATAAAACCTAGCATATGTGTAGCAAGAATTTGCTCTTGGTTACAAAAACATGAGTTCTTTAACTGTCTCAGTTGAGGTAGATGAACCATTATCTTACTCGTGTCAACAATAATTCTACAAAAATCGTATCGTTGGATCATATGGAGGGTCAGGAAAAGATTCCTTTCCACTCAGGCATATACAAAATCTGATGTTTAAGATGATGGTCGATTCTATCACTATATCAATGGGTCAAAGCGAAATAAAATACGTGTTGACAGTTAGATCTTAGTTAGAAATATCCGAACTTGAACTAATCTCACAGGTGCAATACCGCTTCCAAATGAAGAGAATCATGTACAAAATTGTCATCATTAGAATAACGAAAATGTGAAACATAAATGACAACTAGCCATTGACACGACCCTTCCTTAGTCTCTATTTAATCTCCCCCAATATGAAAGATCAAAAGAGTTTTTCGACAATCTTGAAAAGAAGGTTAGGGCAATTTATTAGCGATGCTAAATTATAGCCAAATTATTCGTTTCAGTGAGTTGTCAAGTTTTGATAAGTGATAATATATGGCGCTAGTTTTCCGGGTACTTGAAACAGGTCAAGAGTCTTTAACATTAAGTGGATTCATAAGTGGACTTTGAGTTAATCAGGAGCTATTTACTCCAAACAAACAAATAATCACTTTACAGCAGTTCAAGCTAAGTGGACTGCCAAATTAGGCCATGGCAAATTACTTAATATTCAGAGTACTAAACGAAATCTTCTTAAGCGAGCGCTTATAACAACTTCTAAGTAATTTAATCCTACTTACGTATAGCCTTGTCGTCAAAGATGGATTTCTGGCCGAGCAGTGTACAATTCCACCTATCTTTACGAAACTGAAATTGGCATTCTTCAGCACCAAGTCGATATCCCTCCCGAATGCAATTAAAAACTTTGGGACACTCTTCACAGACCGCAATCTGCTTCGGAAACAAGCCAGGAATTTTGCTGCAAATTTGACTTAAGGAAAGGGTTGCCACGGATGAAACAACGCTGTCAGAGTGTCAAAAGATAAAAAGCTGATTGAATTATTGTATCTCAACAAAGCACAAGAATAAGAAAATTGATTCTCACTCACAATAACGTTGAATTGGCCTCCATCAGGTTGTGGGCAAAGACTATTGCCAGTAATACAGTTATCAAAGTAACCGCGTGTTGGTGCTCCATTTTAGCTAGTTCAACCTCTTTCTTTTTATCAAGCCGATGACACAGATTCTCGAATATAAATCCTTTGATCTTCGAAATGTTTAGTTCATCTCGTTTCTGATTGGCTGAAACGGAATTAATCAACTTTTTAATTTAGTTTGTGGGTCTGAACAATTGGTTGGAATGTGCCTTCTTAAATATTGTTTCTTATGTAGGCAGGAAAATTGTTATTGCCGAGAATCTGATAAGTATCCGATCTGAAGGGTTTATTTTTTCAGTGGCTTAACTCAAATAATTCTCCTCGACAGGCGAGCAGAAGGCTTGGCGAGATGAACGAATTTCTGTGTGACGATAGGGGTCTGTCGCATCCTTATTAAAAAGCCAACGATAAGGAAACGACGAGCTAATTGAAGATTATAGAAGTGTCCAAATTTTATTAAACAGTGATTTTGAATGAGTTTGAAGCATTTCAGAGGTAGATCAAAAACAAACATCCAACTCATTATTAATTGTTTGAATTGAAGTTTTCTCTTTGAAGTGCCGATGATCGTGCCAGGATGGACTTACCCTTTAAGTCCTCACTGAAGCAACAAGACAGTTAAACGGTTAAATGGCTCCGCCGCCGTGATCCCGATTCCTGTCTGCACGTCAAATGAGATGACTAGCGGAAATGGGCAAATTTCCTGTTTTCCCTTTAGAGAAAAACGTTTTTATGGGAAAGACGAAGCCGTGAATAGATTACAAGTTAAAGGTTAGTCTTTCAAAGACTGATCTGTAAGGCTTTTTATTGAAAAATTCCATTCTCTGGCCGAAGAGCTCGCAGATGCTAAACATTCTTATTCTGCAATGCTGTTAGCGTCATCACAACGCAGTTCATCACCTCTCAGAGCTTATTTTATCCAACCATAGTAAACATGAGTCGACAAGAAAGTCATCTAAGACTGTTCGTTAAACTTTGGGAGTGAAATTTATTTCGATAAATTAAATGAGCTCGTTATTAGACCGCAGCTGGGGAAGTGTGTAAGTTTGCATGCCCTCAAACAGGAGCTTAAAGATTCCTCAGTTTGTAGTCAAAAATTACAATCATAGTTCATGCACTTTTACCTTTATGAAAACTACGTGGGTGCAGTTACATTTCGTGCTAAATGTCTCGTTATTTTCTTGGTATATGTGAAAGCTAAAGAATTTGCAAGCAGCCAGAATTGTATGGAAAATTTCAAATTTCAAATTTCCCAATTTAACCCTAAGTTAGGACCAGAAGGCGACACTTCTTATTAAATCTTTCATTTATTAGCACCAGTGAAAGATCACAGAAATGAGAACTGCAAAAGGCTCAAAATTAAAGTGGGCGGATGAATTTCCCCAGGAACATTTTCCACCTCTTTTACGAATAACCAGAGACAACTGTTCTCCTTACTAAAATAGACTGCACAGCGCTTAATGATAAAACAAGCATTTATGAATTTCAAATTTTCAGCGTTTACGATGTGTGTATAAATTGCTATGACAGCTCATCCGAGCATATAAAAGTCTTTGAAAATCTTGGGTTATTAAAAAGCCAAGAAAGAATTAACTGCTATATGATATATTAATTAAGGCCAAGGGTTCCGCTTTATAGAGCAATCGGACCTCGTTTCACCGCCTTAAAACGTGTTTCTTTCCGAGGCTTGAAAACAGTGATCGCCTTTAACTGAAAAGCATTTCATATGAATACTTTTATTTCCTACTCCACGTTACTAATTTCTCTGTGTCTGAGGCCGTTATTTGAAATCGCTGCCCTTGAAAATAAAAACTTCAATAAAAACATTTAGTGGAAGGTTATCAGCAAATTTGTTGACAATGTTGATTTACTTAATTTCAAGTTAGATATGCGTTTAAATATCTGTTTGATTATTGAAAAACATTTAACATACCTTTGTTGGAATTCAAGATCTCTTTATTCTACTCAAATTAAACAAAATTAATCACAGGGCACAGTGATCGATAACATTAATTTGCCATTGTGTAAGTTGCTTTTCTAATTTTATCAAGTTGTAAGGGAACTTAAACACCAGAGGAACTCGATTAAACTCATTGAAAGCAAAGGCCATTCATTGCTTCCTCCATTACAAATGATATGGTTCGCACGCTGAGTAAAGTAGCAAGCCATCGAAACTGTTTCCAATGAAAATTAGTAATTCAGTACAGTATTCTTCTAATTTGTGTTCAAATACTGGTTAGAATGCCGACGAAGGGTTAAAACAGTTTGGATAGTTGAAAACAGAAACCAAATTTTCTATTTGCAATCTTACTTCCCTTTTTGGTTTGATGATTTGGATTTAGTGTTGAGCTCTATCGTTGTAAAAGATTTAAGGGTGTTTTTCGCTGACAGTGATGAGTCATAAATTTGTTCAATGGCTTGCTTTGTACAGAGTAGCCGCCAAGCACGTATCTGTTCAAACTACAACTAAGACCTCCCACTACTTTTCATTCTATGTCACAACATTACGTGTGCAGCAAAACTGATGGATGGAAAAAAAGGAGAGAAAAAATGCCCAAGGTTGTTTGAATTAATCACGATTTAGCGAAATCAGACTGAAAAAAACAAAATAGTTTTTTCCAAAGTTATCAGCAACCCTTGCAATTTAGGTTTATGAAATGCAAATTAAACCGGCTATTACACGATAACCATCGACCTCTTTTTTCCTTTCAAACAGTGATTCTACGCAATTGTGGCGAGCAAGCGGTACTCTGTGGATGAAGTCGGCAAACGTCTTGCCGAACAACTTCTTTCACTTTGAGTAACAAAGAAAACTTGCAAAGGACCCGGCATGGTGAAGAAAATGGTCTTATCTGTCCTCTTACCCGTGCAACCACACACAGATTGCCGAAAATAGATAAAAGAGAGAATTAGTCATAAACATAATCAACCGCTGTGAAATTAAGCGGCAAGAAGTAACTAACTCAAGTCACGATAGATACCTACAGTTGAATCTTGGGTGTAGAAAAGCCGTGTATGAGAGATTAGAAATGCTAGCTGTAAAATTTCAGTTTTCTGGTTTTCAGAATTCAACAGAAGGGAAGAATTTAACTTTATTACACAAAAGAGGCCTTATTGACTCTTGAAATCAACAATGGTTAATTGAGCATATAACTTTGATTAATTTGCTTCGTTTGTCCAGCCTCAGTCTTGAAGAAGATCGATTGTTTTATGAGATACTAATAAAACACATCTACGTAGATCAAAAAAGAGATGTCGTTAAATATCGTAGTTCTGCCATAATTCTTTTCGTTTAAGAGAAATATTGCACATTGTAAAGTTAACGAATGTAAAACAAATTTCAAAATCAACAATTTCGTTGGAAATTTATTAAGTGGTTACTTTAAACAACAACGGCATAAACTCTGTATTAATCAACCCTTAAAGTTTGCTCGATTTTATGCTTTTTGTAATACTCTATAACACACTTCTTCTCTAAACCTCGTTAAAATTCGTGTTTAGTATCTCTAAACCTATCAATCTAGTTAAGCCTAGATTTACGAGCCTAAATGCATCAGTTAACGACACTCAAAGCTATCTTCAGCATCTCAAGAATTTCATATATGGAACATAGTTTAGAAATAACGTAACTACTCAACTCGGCGTGCGACATTAGATATTATTACTCTCTTCTTTGTGTGATGTAAGAGTTTAAATTATTCTTGGGTAAAACAAATCAAGTGATAACCAGATCATTCTAGAAAATAGCGAAGATACCAGATTTTGTGTGACCTGCTGGGCTTGATACTTGGCACTCTCTGCGTTCGAATTTTACCCGTCCAAATCTGACTTCCCCTTCCATTCTCGCTGATCATGCCAGGTTTATTGACCGCCCGTCATGGCTGATTGCGAAGAAGGCATCACGAAGCATTCTTTACAAAAAGGAAGATAACTTGTTTTAATCAGCATTAGCTTTCACTTATTATTGTTATATTGTAGATATACCCATTAACCTGGACTCAATTTACGTTTCCCTGGTAAGATTTCTATTTGTGTGCGTAGGTTTAAAATCGAAAAGCTTTCGGGATGCAAGTTAATCAAATATTGCATGTTTCACAAATACCAAGACCCTTCCCCTCTCCCCTTTGAAATACGACCCCACCCCTCAGAGTAACGTAATAACAGAACCCCTTTAATACTTCCTCCGATAAGGACTGAGCAAGATATACCATGAATCGACTCCAATAAACAATACGTCAACATCTTTTGTTTTTGCCATGGTTGCAGCCGGAGTACCTTTTAGATCCAATGAACTCAAAACACTCTACGAAACAGCCTTTAGTGGTGATCTTAAACTTGAAAAAGGCTTCCTGCGATGTAAATACAGAGGATCATAAAAAATTGCCGATGTAATAAGAAACGAAGCAAAACCGACATACCGTGAAACTGTTTCGCTCCGGTAAACTCACAACGCCTTTGCGCCGAATAAAACGTTACTAGGGTCAGACGAAAATTTCCGTTCAACTTCCTTTCTTTAGTTGTTCCGGAAGGAGTCTAAATGCAGTGGTTAAAGAGGTTTTGGGTCAAATTTGGTTGCTCTCGCTCGGAACAGTGCTATAGCAGTGCTTTGGTTACATAATTTATTGAGTTTCGTCAGGACATTTTTGCTTTCGAAATCGTAGCACATTGACTGCACCGCCCCGGCGGTGCTTGGGTTGGTATATTTTAACCACTTTACACGGCGAATATGTGTAACTGTGACCTTTCAATGACTCTATCAAATTCAACTGTAGAGTCTATCAAAATGTTACACTGAAACATGCCAGCAATAGAAACTTTACTGTTGTCAGCAAATTTTGACGTTTGTTGAGCCGATGACGGCTTATGGCTACATTACGAAACTGAAACTCAAAAACCGCACCAAACTCGCGACATAAATATTGGCTGGATAACTGATGATACTTCATACGAAGAGTCTTTGAAATTGTTATGTGTACACACATAAGGTACTAAAATCTTAACAATTGCGAATCAGTGACAATCTTTCTGTTGAAGCTAATAATAAAAATATTAATCTACAAAGCGATACAAGACTGTAAACCAATTGCCCACAATGAATTTCAACCTTCGGTGAGCGTGTAAAAATTTAATTGTCACTACAAAATATTTTAGAAATAGTGTTTTGTGCATTGATAACATCTTCGTGATCATGATGCTGTGAATAACCAAAATCCAGCTGGCAACTAAACTTCGTCAGCACTCAGCGGAGACAAGTCATAAACTGAATCCAATACAGTCAGCCAAAATAGAATACCTTTTGAATCCGTGGACAGTGTACACCAGCAAATAACAACTTAAATCACGTGTATGAGGCGCAGATAACAGTTATTTGCTTCATTAAACTCAATTGATCGCAATGCTTCGTATAAATTACAAATCTTTTCTAAAAACTACCGATGCAGATCTCCACTTTGTTATCAAATGCCGACATGTGAGCGTTATCAGACCGCAGGGATCACAGAACACGTACTGCGGAACTCCAAAAGAACATTAGAAACCCGACGGACGTTATTTCGGTGGTTTTTATCTTATTTATATCCTGGTTAATTAGGGAAATGTGTTTGGCTGGAGGGTGATATATTCAATAAAACGGCTTCTTTATATTTCGGAATTCGACCACACCTTATCACTAGTAAAGTTGACGGCACGTATTGAACGATTATGATAAATACTGCGTTTTACTGAGACATAAAAAGTGTTTTAACAGGTACAACTGCGACATGCAGTGTCTTGTGGTTTTTTACATGACTCGATATTCTTCTTGTAGAGTTTGTTTGGTGAATGATCTTTACTTGGAGATAATATTCATTTCCGGGGGATTTGGAAACTTTTGAGCGAAAATAGACAAAACCTCAAATTGTACTCAAAGCATGATCTCTTACGAACGATAAGAGCAATCCAGTATTCATTTGAAAGAAAAGTACTACCATTCTGTTGACAACACGAACACCGTTCTGCTCCCATGTTCTAGTGAGCTGATCTGAGCTAGTTTAGCTACTCTCTTACGGTCATAGGAAAGGACCGATGTTCTACGGAACTGTCTTTAAGTTGCTACTATGAACTTTACTATGGCCAAATTTATCACCATTATATCAGCTATCCAGAATAAAAGCTGTCCGAAAAGTATTTTAAATTTTTAATTATGAGCATTAAACTTCGTGTTATCAAGTGAACCGGATGTTACAGATTCGGAATTCTAATTTTGTCGAAACAATAGTCTCTAAAATTTAATTTATACCGACGTTGAAAAAGAAACTCCTTTCAGTTTTATATTTTATTCACAGGAAACATTTTATCTCGAAGATTTGTCGTAGACGAATCTAACTGTGAGACCTCCTTTGAGTTAATCGAAAATCTCCCAATGCAATAAAATAGACTTGATGTTTACAGTTTAGGCGTATAGCATATCTAGTAGATCAGTATACCTAGAAATGAAATGCTGTGATTGGGTAAAACCATTGATAACAATTCTTTTCCAAGAGGTTTTTCGATAAAATAAGGATTCCTTTATTGGAGGGTTTAGAGGCAGAGGATCCTTAAATGTGCTCTGATAGTAAATTACCCGAGCCTTGTTTGAGAAGTTCACATTCTCGTCCCCAGATCGGCCTATTCCCCCGACTTAACCTATAAACATAGCATTTTTCAAACCTTTTTCGTGGCTAAGATTGAATTCTAAACCATGGCAAAGTGCAAATGTTTAGAAGTATAAAGACCAAAGATTATCAAACAGTTATTTTTGTATACTAGATGATTGTATGGTAACAGTACAGCGATGGATTAAATCTGCCACCAGAGCTTTCTTGAGAAAAGATAACTCCTGCCAGAACTGATCAAAATAAATAATTTTTGCACAGACAAATAGCTTGCTGCTATATAAGATTTTTGAAACGTTAAAAACACATTAAATGGTAACCAGTAAAATCTGACACAGAAAATTCAGCTTTCTTTTCAGTGCACAACTTCAACAGAATGCACTGGATGCGGGAAAAGTTGTATGCTTAAAGCACAATAATTACCATAGAAGAACAAATCCTGAAAATTTCAGCTCATCTGGACAAATCTTTTTCAAAATATCTTTTGTCAAAGGCAAAAATAGCTCGTTTTGAGAAATACTCAAATATCTTATTTCAATCAAAAGATAGAGCTGTCACAATATTACAATTTGTTACTAAAAATAGAATTTACTTAAAATTCATTTTATTATATATCCGGACTGAATCAAGATATTGAAGATTTTTTCGGTTTTGAAGCCAGTTTAGAAACACACTTATTTTCGTGTCTGATGGGGGTGTTGTGACCCCAACCTCCCGGACCTTCCCCATTCCTCTAGTTCCACCACTCCGGTTCAATCGGGGCACCATGGGTTCGAACACTACTGAGATTGAAAGCCAACGCCAAGAATGTAAAAGCGAGGAAAGCATTCAGAATAAATGTTTTGCTTGAACATCTTTTTCGTGGCATGGACTGCAAAATCTACAATTACTAATGAACAACACACGCTAGAAATACTTTGTCATTACTGTATTTGTGTTCAAATGTTACACTTTACTCTACGGCACAAATACAAGTCTAAATTGCTTCTATTCTTCTAGGATGTGGGATAGCCTTCTGAAAACCTTCATACTGCCTCAACTTATCCCGAGTAACAACTGTTTATGCACTCGTCCAGTTCATTGTCACAATCATCACAGTTAATTGTTCCTCCACAATTGTCATCACAAAAATCGAAATCAGACTGGCAGGCATCAAGGCATGCGTTCGACGGATGACCAAATGTTGACATGTTGATGAAGGCAAACAGAACGAGGATGGAAAGTATGGCAGTCTTCATCTGATAAAAGACAAAAATAGGATACAGTTAAATTTTAAAGAGAGGTTTTCATCAAAGAGTTGTACACTAAAATTGCAGTTTTAGAACGAGTTTGGATTTTTGGTTTTATGGCGTTAAGCCCAACTGGCTTGTATCAGGAGCCTGCTTGGGCTCCTGCTTGTAGATAACTCCCGGCTGGCGACTAACTCCGGTTTCGACAGCATGAAGTAGCTAGGAGTATTATTTTTCCTCCCGGATGGGATCTTAGTCAGGTCAGTACAATTTGCCGGAACTCATTGATACAACTAGGTCGGGAGAAGCACTGTTAGAGTACAGTGTCTTTGCTTAAGAATACAACACAATAGAGGATTTTCATTAACTCACTCAGAGTGTGTTTAATTAAGGTAAACGTTAATTAAGGTAACGTTAATGGTATCAGTACGTCGACTCAAATGAGAGCCAGTGAACCGTTCGCTTTCTCGAAGGCGCTGTTCACCAATCTAGTGGACTTCTATATAAACACTTGTCGTTTTCCATCAGGTGTAAGTAATCTTAATGCCCTTAGTAAGTACATGGGTCTATATTTAGGGTTACTGTTTAATTTCAGTCTTAATCCGCTGCTCAATTCTGCTCAGCATTAGCAAATACAGAACAGTCTCGCCTATCACCTCCAATTGACATTTTCCTTTTCATTTTTTTTATTTATTTACTTACTTTACAAAATTACATTATTTACAAATAGTGTAAATAGTGTAAATAAAATTTTCCTTTTCATGTTAAATTACTAATTATTATTGTCTCTTTTTTTATAGCAAATGCAAAAACAGGGTGATATCATCAATTGATCTTTCTATGTTTTTTCCTCTTATATGTAATGGTAATAGGACTGAGTGGAGTCCAATTTGGTCCGTTATCATAACAGTGATAATAATTATTGAGGAGCTTAAGCACGCGCGTTTTTGAGACGCGGACGGCAACCGGAAGAGAACATTTCGCGTTCTTGGAAAGTAGTGTCTCCTGGATTTTTATACTACTCATTTCTAATGGAGAAAAGATACTTAGCAATGTGAATGTGGTTGTGTCCGGGCAAGTTAAAAGTGAAAACAGCTCACGTCCGGTTGCCGTCCGCGTCTCAAAAACGCCGTGCTTAAGCTCCCTAATTAAAATTTAACGACCGCGCAGCGGGAGTCCGATTTGTTTTTCACGAGTATGATTACAGATCGAATCGTACGTCGATAATTAACAATAAAAATTACAATTTCCGAGAAAAGAAGGATAAGTTTTTTTTGTCTTATTTAGATAACTTGTGTTGTAAAACTTGTTCATGTACTTGGCTTGCCCCGCAACGACTAGCTTTCTAGCTATACGAGGGACAAACTGTCGCACATTTTTTTTGCACAAAGAATAAAGAAAGATGGAAGCCAAGTTATGAAAGAAAGGGACAAATGACAAAAACTGACAAATGAGATTTAAGTATTCTAAGGCCACCGCGCCTCCTATAGGTACCGTATTTCCTCGAATAATAGCCGTCCCTCGATTAATCGCCTCCCTCTAATAATCGCTCCCCTTTAATCGAAATATTTAAAATAATCGCCTCCCTCGAATAATCGCTCCCCGCCCTCGCCATTTTTTCTTTCTCTTATCCCCTCCCTGTCAAGTTAAAAATTAGCATCTTGAGCAACAAACAAGCTTTCATTTCATTGTTCACAACTGAATGGTTACAAAAGCACCGTTTTTTAACAGTTTTTTTTTATGGTAATGTTCATGTATTTCATTTTTTCCTTTATTGCTTAGTATAATAAAACAAAATATTAAGGGCACGAACTCCTGTGAGAAATATTTGAAATAATCGCCTTCCCTCGAATATTCGCCCCCTTTTGGAGCGAAAATAGAAACTAATCGCCCTCGGCTATTATTCGAGGAAATACCGTAATTGAGTGCCAAAAACACAAAAGCAAGCGAAACTACAGATTTAAATGTGATTGTTTCATTGAACTGTCCGATAACAAACTGTCCAATAACAAACTGTCCGATAACAAACTATCCAATAACAAACTGTCCGATAATAACTTGGCTAGCGAATTAGTGATAAATAGGTGCTTTTTAAACCAAACAGAATCGAGGAACTTGTAATTTGTATGGTTAAACAGATTGACTGGAATGCGTTTTGAACTAGTCTTATTGTTTTTGCAATTCACCTGACTCTAATTTTGCTTGATCTCTTTCGTTCAAAAGCCGAAAAAATGAGTCAGTTCTATTTTAAACGGTACATGTTTAAACTACGTTTCAGACGAAAGATTTTACCCTTAATCATCATAACTTGCTAAAGAAGCTGCCAACAACCGACGGGGTAAATCCAACATGTAGAAATGAAAATGAGTTCTTAACATCGATAACCTTCTGGGCGTAAATAGGCTTGAACAATGAAACATTTAGACACAAGTGTTAATACAGTCATAGCCTTTACTCTGGCAACTGATGAATGTGCAATATCACTCAGTTTGAAAAACTCCCACGAGTGCTAAAGGCTAGTTTTCACTTGCGCATGAGCATAAGCCTAAGTCGACAACGCAGAAGCAGTAAAATGTTGATAATTAGCACCTTTTATTAGGGAAATTTCCAACAGAAGGCGCTAATTATCAGCATCTTACTGCGCTTGCGTATTTCGACTTATGCTTATGCTTATGCTTTAGTGAAAACCAGCCTTAAAGCTCTAACGTCCTCAAAGCGGCACAAATTTAGAAGTAAATAATTTACAACTGTCAGCACTGAGGGTTTCTTGTCTAATGAATGTTTGTGACAGACTAGCTGTATTCACACTTGAAATTTTCAATTAATTTTTTTCCGGTATGTCAAGAACAAAATTTGGCAAGAAATTCAAATTGACAAAACTGTAAACAAAATCTTCGTTAACTCCAATTTTGGCAATTAGGGTCTTTCATAAGCCGTTTCCTTTTTAATTACTATCTAAACCATTATTAATTTTGAGTCAATAGTGATAGATTAGAAATGCTCGAAAGAAATATCCCGAAAAAACAAACTCCAACGCGGCAATTACTTGGCGATTACAATTTTTTTAAACTCTTTTTTACGTTAAGCTTCTTTTTTTTTCTTTTTTTAATTATTACTTTCCAACCTTCTTTCAGTGCTATAAAACTCAGTAATTTCCTTCAAGCTATATTATATATTACTAATGTCTCGTCAATTTTCACAGAAATGAGCGCCAACTTAATTAAAATTTACACACAGCAAGGATGTACACGTTCAAGCTGCTTGTTATAAAAGATTTTTTAAACAAAATTTTTGGAACGAAACCCCGGCGGGTTATACTTTTGTTCGGTTATCATTAGAGAAATTTATGCTTCAAATAATCTTCCAAGTACGATAAGAATGCATTGAAATTATCAAATTTTCAATTTTTGAATACATATTGTAATTCGGCAAGGTTTCTGTATGTTTTAAAAAGCGAGTACCGACGGATAGGATCTGCTAATGAAAAATTAAAAAAGTGAAATATGAGTGTTACTTTATAAATTTCTTGTACAATTACGGCAATAAACTGCTCATTTGCTCAGGTCAGGTCCAATTAGAAAAAGTCAAAGGAGAAAAGAAGATGCATACAAACTTCCCAACAGATTTGAACTTCCATGAAGAACTGGTACTAAGAATTTTCGCTCAAGTTTAACCATTTTCTAGCGCGTATTCTTTCCGATTGCTTTCTCACTACAGTCTGAAGTACTTAACAATAACAATCTGTTCTTATCGTAGCTTTTCTACTTCTTTCTAAAGCATTAGCTTATGTAGACTTGAATGTAAGAGTTTTTAAACCCCCTACCTTAGGTTTTGTGGCAATAAGGAATTTTCACAGGAATCCTTCTCTTGAAGTCGAGAGCCTATCGCAGTTAGCGTTTCAAGTAATTTTGTAGATTTTGTCCACGATTTAGAACATATTTATACTTTAACAGCCGGAAGACAGAAATCGATTGCTCATTAATGTTAACGAATCAGAGGGAAGCATTGACAGTTATTTCCAACGCGCTTATGATTTTTTAATTTTGTCGCTTCGTGATAATTTATTCGCCAATTGTTTCGTTATTGCAAAATAAAATGCTAAATACATTAGCCCAGTTTGTAGCGCTTTTGCTGTTCTGAGGCAATCCATTAAAGGCAATCAGAACTTCGCACTTCTTTTGAATTTCTTTTTCAATCACGATGCTTTGACGCGAGCTGAGATCTTCAGACAGGCAATTAACAGTTAACTTAACAATGCTTGCGTATTTATTTTTTATCCGACAAAATTTGTCACCGCCAAAAAATGAGACGATTTCACTTCGTAAAGCCTTTTACGTAGGAAACAGTTCTTTTGTGTCACAGTAGCAATTCAAGTATGCTTCGTAAAACAAAATCTAAGTTGTAATTACACTTTCTTTTCATTCCTGTATCAAGGCAAACATCCGTGACTGCATTGAAATCACCTTTACAGCAAGATTATGTTCTTGATGTTTTTTTCTTAACAATGTTTACATTCAGTTAGAATCGTCTTCACTTTCTGTCAAGCATTACTCGGTAGTTCACTTCAAATCGCGCAGATTCGTCTTTTAACAGAGAAAAAAAAAAACTTTTGATGAAAAATGTAGTTTCATCGATAATTTAAAACTGAATGGATACGTCTCTGAGCCAATATAATACAACGATAGAAAAGGAGGAATTTAGATTTTTAATCTCTATAATTCTACACTTATCATCAACATTTCTCGGGGAGTCAGTACAAAGTTGTTTTCCAGCGTTCCTTAAACGTTCTCACAAAGTAACATGCAACTTCAGTAGCTCCTTAATCAAGCTTCCGCGATACCAATCACATTTTAAACGATTCTTTTTTTTAAATTTTAAACCTTTGTTTATTCACACAACGGAATGAAAGCCCTGAACAGAAAAGGCGGTTATTCGATGCTTCTTCCTTTCAAGCTTCTTTCCGCTTATTTCCTCTCGGAAAAAGAAGCAATTATAGGTGATAAAAGCGCTCTTAATTCTGTCTCTGGTGACAAGGAAACGGCACTTCCCTTTTATTCCACGTATTTCTGACATATCTGAATTTTCACAGGTCAAACGTAAATTTTTTTTAGAAAACGTAACTGAATGTTTACGGACTGATTCTGTCTCAGTGGAGAAGACATGACGTGGATTTTTGTTGGTTTTGCAGCGAAATGATGTCATCTTGATTCAGTTTGCCAATCAGGCGACGAAACCAAAAAATGGGAAAATGTTTTAATTCCTTGATATCAGAGTTTTTAAAAGACGATAATTTTCACGGCTATGACAGTGCATAGATGGAAAGTGTTTAACAGAGTGCTTAAACTAGAATCTCAAATTAGATAAAATATAACGGCAAAATTTTAAAGTTCAGAGATGGCTGAAAAATATAAATTCTCATTTTGAATTTCGCAATTAGGAATATTATTTTGGTTGGTAGCTAATCACTTCTGCCAGAGTTATCAATAAATGTTGTTTTATTATTTTTAATTTCATGATGCATTATTTTTAGGAAAACCTCCCAGTATTACAGTGTCCTATTAAGATAACAAGCAATCTTGCCCAAGCAGTCAGTCAGACATAAACACTGTATGAATCAAACGGAAAGTTTCCTCGCAAAGTTGAACAGTAACGAAATTTCTGAAAATCGCATCTTTCCAATCGGACATTTTAAAACATAAACAAGTAGTCTTTATGAGAAGTAAAATGCTGCTTACTGTTCTCAAATATCTATTTTTGTTCCAGAGGCCGGTATTCACGTTTTTAAAATATGCAAAATAGCCAAGTGATGTCGTCATACACTCAATTTCTCAAATATGATGAAAAAAGATATCTCAGGCAATTTGAATCAGAAATGTTTGATTCTTTGCTGCAAAATTCTACTAAACGTGCTCCACAATACGAGCTTAACAGTTTTGTTACTATGGCAACATACTGGGTTCCAGACCTCCCCAATATAAAGGCATTTCTGGCCACCTTTGGTGTTCCAAATATGCATTATCCAACCAACATCTAAATATGTTACCTCGAGTTTGTGGCCTAGTTTAATATTACTTGAGTTGACAATCCCTGAAATCAAGTGGGTGGGGGCTGGAAAAGACTGAGTTGTCATGGGAACAGAAATTTTTATAGCAGTAGGTGTGTTACCTGTAGAACTATTAGCCTACCAAGTTTCAATGGTCTACGCTGCAAATTGGCGAAGAAAGCTCTATTAAATGCTTGATATAATATTGGGCTTAGTGTATGACGTCATCAGTCAATACATTTGCATATTTAAACAATTTTTCTCTCAAACTTAAATATCTTCATAACTAATGCAGATATCTACTAACGGCAAACGGCGTTTTTACCTTTTCGTGGAATTCTTCGTAATACACCTAACAAATCAAGGGGTAAAATATGATCATCGTACCAGTTTAATTGTTATTTGATTTCTTGCTTTTACTTCGGTAAGACATAAGTTCTGCTTTTCAAACCGGTGATTCTCGGAATAGCTAATTGACAAATTTTAAGTATTTACAGTATAGTTGAGTATTTTTACGAGTTGTGCCGTATTTTGGCGAGCCCGCAGGACCAGGCAAAATACAAACAACGACTAAACATTTTCAGCGACACTACACAACAAAACGTCTAATAAGAGATTTATAATCCAACACGCCAAATTAGCCAACCAATTTTGTCTCTACATTAAATTTACAAAAGCTCTGTTCTCTTGAAACAGCTACTTAAATCACACATAGATTGAACCATTAGCTAATGATTCTTTCTAGTTCATCATTAACTTGTCACGAAACCTCTCGCTTTGTCATCTCGGATGTATTTAAGAAAAATCCACCAGAAACATGAATATAATATTGTTGTTGATTTGAAGGTTATATCTTTTACTGTTGCCAAAACTTTGAAGGAGCTGACAAAAAATAAAAAAAGTGTTTTAAATCTGGCTTTGACTGTTATAAGCCCGATAAAATATGGGTTAAACGGGTCATGGTCATAGTATTTAATTACCCTCTACAGGTTCAAAATGAACTTTTTAAATATTTAAACTAAAAATTAAAACTCTAAACTTATTAAATTCAACGGATTCAAGCAAAGTTTTCGTGGCTGAAACAAAAACTTCATATATCAAAACATTCCTAATATAAGAAACGTCAGAAGAGTTTGCTAAATGTTCCGTGGCAGCTCATCGTGTTTTATCTTTGAAGCTCGATTAATATCACCGCCGCACTCCCTTCGGCCCTTGTCACTTTGGAGCGAAAACTCTTAAAAAAACACTGCACTTACCACAGCGTTTAAGCAACTGTTAGAAAATTCCTCATATCTTAGAGTTAACAAACAAAACAAGATTTGTCTGCCATGATATAAAAATTACCGTTATATGACGTGACTAACATGACATTGATTTGCTTAGAGAGGCGTCCTCCTCACATTGAAAACCTTTCAAGTGAGCACAAAGGCCACTGAGACAACCACATAAGATTGTGGAAGATAAAGAAAGCGAAGAGCAAAATACAAGC
The DNA here is from genome assembly GCA_019787425.1 of Platygyra sinensis. Classification (NCBI taxonomy): domain Eukaryota; kingdom Metazoa; phylum Cnidaria; class Anthozoa; order Scleractinia; family Merulinidae; genus Platygyra; species Platygyra sinensis. Next base: position 19,807 of record JAHPZR010025930.1, read on the forward strand.
GAACAAAAAAGAAAACCGAAAAACCTAATTATAACCTGTCTTATCTTTTTCTTTCAGTCTTAACGGACAAACGTTTTCCAGAAATCACCCGGGGTCACTCCTACACGAAAGTCATCACATTCCCATCTCGATCCTCGGGGCTCAATCAACCAGTGATACGCCCAAGGCACATAACTGACGTGATTGTACAACCTGTCTTGATCTACTCCGATGTCCCATTTTCCGGAATAACTCGGGCCCCACCTATGGCACATTCCAGCAGTCAAAGAGTTGTCATCCCTCATTTTCACATAAGAGCCACAGGAGGCTGGCATTGTATCAGTCTGTCCACTGAAATACTGGACTACAGCTTCACCGGCGTTGTTACGAGCAGTGGTCACGTGAAATGTACGCTTCTTTTTGCAGTGAAATCTCATTTGGGAAAAGGTCAAGTGGGTTCTGAGATCATTCATGGCACTCTTCTGTAGAACCATCTGAGATCTACTTATTCCACGGTATGAACTCTCAACTGGCAACTGAGAAGGAGGAGATGAACTGTCAATCATGACGTTGGAGACAAGAAGCCAGCCTCCTGAAATCAGAGTTGAATGGTCATGAGACTAAATAGAGTATGTCTAAGCATTACACAAGGAACATTGCCAGGATCAAGTTTCATTACTAAACTAGCATTGTTATTGTGGCCAATTTCACTGATACCCCTGATGGAAAATCTTGCGAGCATTTGGCGATTTGCTTCCGTGAATCATGCGTTCCTTTTATGGTGTCATACAAAAGCTGCTTGTTTGCAAAAATAAGGCAGTGGTGTTCATTGCTTATGCAGGGGTTTAGCGTGAGTGTTTTAGGCCCGTTTCAAACGCCGTGCTTAAGTCGTGCCGAACTCAATTCATTATTTAGGTTCGACTTTGGCGCGGCTGTAGCACGGCGTTTGAAACCATTTAAGAATTAGGTTCGACTCTGCCGTGTAGCACGGCAAGCTCTGTCGTGCTACCCGACTTTGGCACGGCATGGTTTCAAACGGCGTGCTATTGCCGTGCCGAACTAAATAAGTAAATAACTAAAATTATCATTTTGGATTTATCCGTTGGACCGCTGGTTCGTAATATCGTCTCTTTTCTAAACGACCAGTGAATTCCCAGTGAGTGAATTAAGCTTGACCATGGCTCGACGTTTGAAACCAAGTCGTGCCAATGTCGTGCTACAGTCGAGCCCAATTGAATTTAGTTCGGCACGACTTTAGCGCGGCGTTTGAAACGGGCCTTAGTAAGATTCCTACCCGTGGGAAGACATTTGAAAATATTTGTGAAGTGAGAAAATTCGGAAAATCTACAGAAATAAGGCAGGACTGGGAAAGCAAGACAAATAAACGGAAGGTGACAAAAAAAAAATCGCCGTAAATCGGCATAAATAAACGAACATGCAGTAGATGACACTGATCGCTGATCGCTTAAATAAAACTGAATAATAGTCCGTTACTTTTCTCATTGTAAAGCTTATGTTCTTCATGCATTGATTTATGAAAGCTAGAGTGACGGTCTTCCCTCTTGCGTACTGAAGACATTTCTGTATTTCATCTTCGTACTCTTCGGGAGACTATTATTGTTCAATGAAAATAATGTTATATATAAATATGTTTTTGAAAATATTGTGTAAATCATGTTCAGGAAAAACCTACCTTTTCCAGTTTTTGTGTAGCAGTCAGTGAATAAAACACTCGAATCACAATAACAACGGTAACTATTTGCCACATCAATGTAATTGTAGAAGCATTCTGGAGTATTTTGTATGATGATGATGCTGATGAAGTATTTTTCCTTAATTGTGAGTCAATTAAATTACTAGGGTTGTGATATTGGTCTTTAAAGGTAATGTTTCTTTTATAATTTCCAAAATCACAGCCAGCATACTTGAAACGTTTACCTCCGTCAGTTGTCATATCACAGTAGACATTTAAAGGGTTTCCATTCTTCTCAGGGTCAATCCAGTACTTGCCATCTTTTCTATATCCTCCTGCAACGTCCCGGATTTCCTTACAGGAATGAGCCGGGTAGTGTGAATACAGACCTAGGGTTGCTGCAACAGATAATGTTTATAGAAAATAAATATTCTTAAGTGAGTTCTGTAAAGTTTAAAGAAAAATTAAAACCAAGCACACCAAGCTTCATATTTATATTTAGTAGAATTCTACTAGTATACTAACGCAAATGCTGCAATCTGATTGGCTGAGCTACTCGTATACTATCAGCCATTAGAGTACAGTGGCTGCCGGTCGTCCACGAAATGCGATGATTTTATAGTTTTTCCGAAGTTTTGGAAGAAATTTGAGATGTAAACGGGCAATTAAGTTCCTGAGAAGACTAAAAGAAGCACATTTACGGTTTCTTGACTTTAAAAACTTGAAAATATTGAAAAAGCGGGTACGCAACTGCAAATTTGCCAAGGACAGTTCGATACGTGCAACTTTGTCTCAGGGTAAAAATCAATAATGCGTGGGAAAATCATTGGAAACTGTTATTTGCGTTAATTTCAGTTAGAATTCTACTAAAACAATTAGATTATTCGCTCTCGATTTCTATGAGGCGATAGTTGATTCGGCCTTCGGCCTCATCAACTATCACCTCATATAAATCGAGAGCTCATAATCTAATTACCGGGGCCCAGTTAGGCTGGGGCACCGGTCTTAAGGACGTTCGCGCCCAAAAACTTCCCACGCACAGATTTTTTTAAAACTTTGTATGCAGGTAGAAAATGATAAGTTTAGATTAAAAACGTAAAAAAAATTGGGGGTCACCGAACTCGTTTTGAAGATAAGGCGTATCACAGACCATAGCATTTCTAGGATTTCCAGCCATTCGAGGCGATTTTGCCCAGATTCATTACTATCGGCACAAAGTTAATTTGAAGAATCATATCTAAGTTATGTGTGTTTAACACAGCATATATAAGCCTATTTGATAGATCTTTGCCGACATATGTCATTAAATCAGCTAGAATTAGCCTTAAAAAATACAACTTTTAAGTTACGCACACCTGTATCCACGTACCAATTCGACCCTGTTTGATTAGTATATGAGAAATAATTAAAACTTCCCACGTACAGATTTTTTTTGTTTTTTAGAATAATGGAAAGAATCAGAAAAGGAAGTGATCTGCCGAAAAAAAATTGGGGGTCACCGAGCATCCAACAAAAATATTCGCACACAAAGTTAACGTAAAGGTCATCAGCTCTATATTTTGTTGAGTTTTCGACTCCGTGCGCGCGCTTGAAAATGACGTGGCACGCTCGTGACCAATGAATAGCGTGCGCACTAGAGATGCGCAGTAGCAATGGGCGCGAACGTCCTTAAAATGCAGACGGTTTCGTTTTTTCAACGTTACATTGTGAGGGATATATCGCTGACTTTAGATATATCGCGGGCTCGTTACTTTTGGGAGTCCTCGCTGGCTGGTTGAAATCTTATCCGCCATTTTGAAAAGCACGAGGACAGTCAAGAGAAAGATTATAGCTTTTTGGGGAATGACACCAACTTTTACGATGCACTAGTTTATGAGCGAAAATTTAAGAGTGAATATTTGGAGAGACAAAATTTACGAGCGATCACTTTCCATCGTGAAACTTGGTGAAACTTATTGAGAATCAAAGCGAACACTTATCAAAGCTAACTTTATATCATCTTAAAAAATGTGCTGCAAGGCGATCTAGATTTGCTCGTGTAGAAATTTGTCTTCAAAAAGATTTCAACGATTAAGACATCGAAGTCTTCAAAGCTCCATCGCTATGTTAATAAGGTGACAAAACTTTATCATGCACGATATCAGTTAGCCTGAATTTCAGCCGCCTCCTCCTCTCGCTAAGTCTCGGGAGAGAGACGTCGTCTCACCCCCGAGACTTAGCGAGAGGAGGAGGCGGCTGAAATTAAGGCTCGATATAAATGTAATAACAAACGCGATCCAAAGATAATTAAAGGGGCTCAGTCACGGCATCTTGAGTTATTTTGAACATCGAAAAAATAACCGTTAACAGTTGAAGGAAACCTAGAAATAACACTTTATAAAGATAGAAAAACATCAAAGAGATCGTAATAAACCATAAAGGAACAAGGATGGTTAAGGATGGAGAAGATTGACACGGACTGCAAACAACGAATTTGAAAAGTTTAGCTAAGCTTTTCAAACGTGACTGAGCCCCTTTAACTTAAATAAAATGGCTATACCCAAGAAAGCTTATTTGTTGTCTTTCTTTAGCAGGCATTATCACAATATCACAAGATAATGAAACTAAAATGTAAAGCACGTCAATGTTTATCATTGTTTTCTTGCAATTTTGTGAGTCATATGACCAATTATGTGAATTTGAGAAGAATCCAGGACCTACTCAATACAACACTGATCATCATGAATTACAGTCTTTCCCGTAAAACCGTGAACACCAGAAAAATTTCTGGAATGTTTATTGTTTCGCAACCAATCAAATGCGAGATGAAACCGCAAAAGATAACCGCCAAACCGCAGCATAAATTAGTCACGACTTGATTCGAAACAATGAGCTGGCTTTTTCTTCCACGACAAATCTTCAATTTTTCCGTTTTCATATACTGAAATTGTTATTTTTGTATTTCAGCTTATTTATATGCAAAGAATAGATATGAATGATATGTTTAGTGACATATTACGGGAAAGCGATGTTGAATCAAGTAGATGGTCGTAGATAGGATCAGACAAGGCTAGACAGCGCGTCTGAGAGCAAAAAATAACGAACCAATCAGAAGCGGGGCTGACCGGGGTGCTTAACGTGCAGTTCAAAGGGTCATGCTAGTTGGCTGTGATTGGTGATTTTCGATCCGTAATTTTTTCTAGCTGTGAGGCCTTCATCCGAAAACTTCTACCGTTGTAAATTTTGACAATTTAAACTCGCTTCTAAATCTGTCCAGAGTTCGGTAGTTTGATTTTTGAAGGTTAGTCGTGGAAGAAAAGCCAGCTCGTTGTTTCGAATCAAGTCGTGACTAATGCATGCTGCGGTTTGGCGGTTATCTTTTGCGGTTTCATCTCGCTTCTGATTGGTCGCGAAACAGTAAACATTCCAGAAATTTTCTCTGGTGTTCACAGTTTTACGGGAAAGACTGTAATAATTAGACCTTTTATGCAAAATCACAGCTCAACAATGCAGTTGACCTCTCCTATTTCCTCTAACAATTTGATGCAGTCAAGATTAGGTGTACTAGGTTTACAACCAATTAAAAAGATGTTGGCGGTGCAGGTGATTGTTTCTTTAGATCTGTATCACATCAATTGTATGTCAATAGCAACCATCATGTGTATATGTACTGCTGGGGAGACCAAAAACTTTGGGGTTTTTTGTCTCTGATTGTGAGTTACGTCAGTATTAGCCTCCACAGAAGAGGGGGAAGGAGTACGTGAGGTTAACTATATTTATACAATCCCGTGTCCCACTGGGCTCCGGTAAGT
>JAHPZR010025931.1:0-25000 GCA_019787425.1 Platygyra sinensis
GCCTTCGAGAAAGCGAACGGTTCACTGGCTCTCATTTGAGTCGACGTACTGATGCCATTGGGGAAACGTTAACGTTTACCTTGATTAAACACACTCTGAGTGAGTTAATGAAAATTCTCTATTGTGTTGTATTCTTAAGCAAAGACACTGTACTCTAACATTGCTTCTCCCGACCTAGTTGTATCAATGAGTTCCGGCAAATTGTACTGACCTGACTAAGATCCCATCCGGGAGGAAAAATAATACCCCTAGCTGCTTCATGCTGTAGAAACCGGAGTTAGTCGCCAGCCGGGAATTATCTACAAGCAGGAGCCCAAGCAGGCTCCTGATACAAGCCAGTTGGGCTTAACGCCATAAAACCAAAAAATCCAAACTCGTTCTAAAACTGCAATTTTAGTGTACAACGCTTTGATGAAAACCTCTCTTTAAAATTTAACTGTATCCTATTTTTGTCTTTTATCAGATGAAGACTGCCATACTTTCCATCCTCGTTCTGTTTGCCTTCATCAACATGTCAGCATTTGGTCATCCGTCGAACGCATGCCTTGATGCCTGCCAGTCTGATTTCGATTTTTGTGATGACAATTGTGGAGGAACAATTAACTGTGATGATTGTGACAATGAACTGGACGAGTGCATAAACAGTTGTTACTCGGGATAAGTTGAGGCAGTATGAAGGCTTTCAGAAGGCTATCCCACATCCTAGAAGAATAGAAGCAATTTAGACTTGTATTTGTGCCGTAGAGTAAAGTGTAACATTTGAACACAAATACAGTAATGACAAAGTATTTCTAGCGTGTGTTGTTCATTAGTAATTGTAGATTTTGCAGTCCATGCCACGAAAAAGATGTTCAAGCAAAACATTTATTCTGAATGCTTTCCTCGCTTTTACATTCTTGGCGTTGGCTTTCAATCTCAGTAGTGTTCGAACCCATGGTGCCCCGATTGAACCGGAGTGGTGGAACTAGAGGAATGGGGAAGGTCCGGGGGCTTGGGGTCACAACACCCCCATCAGACACGAAAATAAGTGTGTTTCTAAACTGGCTTCAAAACCGAAAAAATCTTCAATATCTTGATTCAGTCCGGATATATAATAAAATGAATTTTAAGTAAATTCTATTTTTAGTAACAAATTGTAATATTGTAAGATTTGTCCAGATGAGCTGAAATTTTCAGGATTTGTTCTTCTATGGTAATTATTGTGCTTTAAGCATACAACTTTTCCCGCATCCAGTACATTCTGTTGAAGTTGTGCACTGAAAAGAAAGCTGAATTTTCTGTGTCAGATTTTACTGGTTACCATTTAATCTGTTTTTAACGTTTCAAAAATCTTATATAGCAGTAAGCTATTTGTCTGTGCAAAAATTATTTATTTTGATCAGTTCTGGCAGGAGTTATCTTTTCTCAAGAAAGCAATGGTGGCAGATTTAATCCATCGCTGTACTGTTACCATTCAATCATCTAGTATACAAAAATAACTGTTTGATAATCTTTGGTCTTTATACTTCTAAACATTTGCACTTTGCCATGGTTTAGAATTCAATCTTAGCCACGAAAAAGGTTTGAAAAATGCTATGTTTATAGGTTAAGTCGGGGGAATAGGCCGATCTGGGGACGAGAATGTGAACTTCTCAAACAAGGCTCGGGTAATTCACATTTAAGGATCCTCTGCTTCTAAACCCTCCAATAAAGGAATCCTTATTTTATCGAAAAACGTCTTGGAAAAGAATTGTTATCAATGGTTTTACCCAATCACAGCATTTCATTTCTAAGTATATCTACTAGATATGCTATACGCCTAAATTGTAAACATCAAGTCTATTTTATTGCATTGGGAGATTTTCGATTAACTCAAAGGAGGTCTCACAGTTAGATTGGTCTACGACAAATCTTCGAGATAAAATGTTTCCTGTGAATAAAATATAAAACTGAAAGGAGTTTCTTTTTCAACGTCGGTATAAATTAAATTTTAGAGACTATTGTTTCGACAAAATTAGAATTCCGAATCTGTAACATCCGATTCACTTGATAACACGAAGTTTAATGCTCATAATTAAAAATTTAAAATACTTTTCGGACAGCTTTTATTCTAGATAGCTGATATAATGGTGATAAATTTGGCCATAGTAAAGTTCATAGTAGCAACTTAAAGACAGTTCCGTAGAACATCGGTCCTTTCCTATGACCGTAAGAGAGTAGCTAAACTAGCTCAGATCAGCTCACTAGAACATGGGAGCAGAACGGTGTTCGTGTTGTCAACAGAATGGTAGTACTTTTCTTTCAAATGAATACTGGATTGCTCTTATCGTTCGTAAGAGATCATGCTTTGAGTACAATTTGAGGTTTTGTCTATTTTCGCTCAAAAGTTTCCAAATCCCCCGGAAATGAATATTATTTCCAAGTAAAGATCATTCACCAAACAAACTCTACAAGAAGAATATCGAGTCATGTAAAAAAACCACAAGACACTGCATGTCGCAGTTGTAACTGTTACTGTCTCAGTAAAACGCAGTATTTATCACAATCGTTCAATACGTGCCGTCAACTTTACTAGTGATAAGGTGTGGTCGAATTCCGAAATATAAAGAAGCCGTTTTATTGAATATATCACCCTCCAGCCAAACACATTTCCCTAATTAACCAGGATATAAATAAGATAAAAACCACCGAAATAACGTCCGTCGGGTTTCTAATGATCTTTTGGAGTTCCGCAGTACGTGTTCTGTGATCCCTGCGGTCTGATAACGCTCACATGGCGGCATTTGATAACAAAGTGGAGATCTGCATCGGTAGTTTTTAGAAAAGATTTGTAATTTATACGAAGCATTGCGATCTATTGAGTTTAATGAAGCAAATAACTGTTATCTGCGCCTCATACACGTGATTTTAAGCTGTTTTTTACTGGCGTACACTGTCAACGGATTCAAAAGGTATTCTATTTTGGCTGACTGTATTGCATTCAGTTTATGACTTGTCTCCGCTGAGTTCTGACGAAGTTTAGTTGCCAGCTGGAATTTTGGTTATTCACAGCATCATGATCACGAAGATGTTATCAATGCACAAAACACTATTTCTAAAATATTTTGTAGAGACAATTAAATTTTTACACGTTCACCGAAGGTTGAAATTCATTGTGGGCAATTGCTTTACAGTCTTGTATCGCTTTGTAGATTAATATTTTTATTATTAGCTTCAACAGAAAGATTGTCACTGATTCTCAATTGTCAAGATTTTAGTACCTTATGTGTGTACACATAACAATTTCAAAGACTCTTCATATGAAGTATCATCAGTTATCCAGCCAATATTTATGTCGCGAGTTTGGTGCGGTTTTTGAGTTTCAGTTTCGTAATGTAGCCATAAGCCGTCATCAGCTCAACAAACGTCAAAATTTGCTGACAACAGTAAAGTTTCTATTGCTGGCATGTTTCAGTGTAACATTTTGATAGACTCTACAGTTGAATTTGATAGAGTCATTGAAAGGTCACAGTTACACGTATTCGCCGTGTAAAGTGGTTAAAATATACCAACCCAAGCACCGCCGGGGCGGTGCAGTTAATGTGCTACGATTTCGAAAGCAAAAATGTCCTGACGAAACTCAATAAATTATGTAACCAAAGCACTGCTATAGCACTGTTCCGAGCGAGAGCAACCAAATTTGACCCAAAACCTCTTTAACCACTGCATTTAGACTCCTTCCGGAACAACTAAAGAAAGGAAGTTGAACGGAAATTTTCGTCTGACCCTAGTAACGTTTTATTCGGCGCAAAGGCGTTGTGAGTTTACCGGAGCGAAACAGTTTCACGGTATGTCGGTTTTGCTTCGTTTCTTGTTACATCGGCAATTTTTTATGATCCTCTGTATTTACATCGCAGGAAGCCTTTTTCAAGTTTATGATCACCACTAAAGGCTGTTTCGTAGAGTGTTTTGAGTTCATTGGATCTTTACAGGGAGTAAAAGGTACTCCAGCTGCAACCATGGCAAAAACAAAAGATGTTGACGTATTGTTTATTGGAGTCGATTCATGGTATATCTTGCTCAGTCCTTATCGGAGGAAGTATTAAAGGGGTTCTGTTATTACGTCACTCTGAGGGGTGGGGTCGTATTTCGAAGGGGAGAGGGGAAGGGTCTTGGAAGTTGTGAAACATGCAATATTTGATTAACTTGCATCCCGAAAGCTTTTCGATTTTAAACCTACGCACACAAATAGAAATCTTACCAGGGAAACGTAAATTGAGTCCAGGTTAATGGGTATATCTACAGTATAACAATAATAAGTGAAAGCTAATGCTGATTAAAACAAGTTATTTTCCTTTTTGTAAAGAATGCTTCGTGATGCCTTCTTCGCAATCAGCCATGACGGGCGGTCAATAAACCTGGCATGATCTGCGAGAATGGAAGGGGAAGTCAGATTTGGACGGGTAAAATTCGAACGCAGAGAGTGCCAAGTATCAAGCCCAGCAGGTTACACAAAATCTGGCCCTCTTCGCTATTATCTAGAATGATCTGATTATCGCTTGATATGTTTTACCCAAGAATAATTTAAACTCTTACATCACACAAAGAAGAGAGTGATAATATTTAATGTCGCACGCCGAGCTGAGTAGTTACGTTATTTCTAAACTATGTTCCATATATGAAATTCTTGAGATGCTGAAGATAGCTTTGAGTGTCGTTAACTGATGCATTTAGGCTCGTAAATCTAGGCTTAACTAGATTGATAGGTTTAGAGATACTAAACACGAATTTTAACGAGGTTTAGAGAAGAAGTGTGTTATAGAGTATTACAAAAAGCATAAAATCGAGCAAACTTTAAGGGTTGATTAATACAGAGTTTATGCCGTTGTTGTTTAAAGTAACCACTTAATAAATTTCCAACGAAATCGTTGATTTTGAAATTTGTTTTACATTCGTTAACTTTACAATGTGCAATATTTCTCTTAAACGAAAAGAATTATGGCAGAACTACGATATTTAACGACATCTCTTTTTTGATCTACGTAGATGTGTTTTATTAGTATCTCATAAAACAATCGATCTTCTTCAAGACTGAGGCTGGACAAACGAAGCAAATTAATCAAAGTTATATGCTCAATTAACCATTGTTGATTTCAAGAGTCAATAAGGCCTCTTTTGTGTGATAAAGTTAAACTCTTCCCTTCTGTTGAATTCTGAAAACCAGAAAACTGAAATTTTACAGCTAGAGTTTCTAATCTCTCATACACGGCTTTTCTACACCCAAGATTCAACTGTAGGTATCTATCGTGACTTGAGTTAGTTACTTCTTGCCGCTTAATTTCACAGCGGTTGATTATGTTTATGACTAATTCTCTCTTTTATCTATTTTCGGCAATCTGTGTGTGGTTGCACGGGTAAGAGGACAGATAAGACCATTTTCTTTACCATGCCGGGTCCTTTGCAAGTTTTCTTTGTTACTCAAAGTGAAAGAAGTTGTTCGGCAAGACGTTTGCCGACTTCATCCACAGAGTACCGCTTGCTCGCCACAATTGCGTAGAATCACTGTTTGAAAGGAAAAAAGAGGTCGATGGTTATCGTGCAATAACCGGTTTAATTTGCATTTCATAAACCAAAATTGCAAGGGTTGCTGATAACTTTGGAAAAAACTATTTTGTTTTTTTCAGTCTGATTTCGCTAAATCGTGATTAATTCAAACAACCTTGGGCATTTTTTCTCTCGTTTTTTTCCATCCATCAGTTTTGCTGCACACGTAATGTTGTGACATAGAATGAAAAGTAGTGGGAGGTCTTAGTTGTAGTTTGAACAGATACGTGCTTGGCGGCTACTCTGTACAAAGCAAGCCATTGAACAAATTTATGACTCATCACTGTCAGCGAAAAACACCCTTAAATCTTTTACAACGATAGAGCTCAACACTAAATCCAAATCATCAAACCAAAAAGGGAAGTAAGATTGCAAATAGGAAATTTGGTTTCTGTTTTCAACTATCCAAACTGTTTTAACCCTTCGTCGGCATTCTAACCAGTATTTGAACACAAATTAGAAGAATACTGTACTGAATTACTAATTTTCATTGGAAACAGTTTCGATGGCTTGCTACTTTACTCAGCGTGCGAACCATATCATTTGTAATGGAGGAAGCAATGAATGGCCTTTGCTTTCAATGAGTTTAATCGAGTTCCTCTGGTGTTTAAGTTCCCTTACAACTTGATAAAATTAGAAAAGCAACTTACACAATGGCAAATTAATGTTATCGATCACTGTGCCCTGTGATTAATTTTGTTTAATTTGAGTAGAATAAAGAGATCTTGAATTCCAACAAAGGTATGTTAAATGTTTTTCAATAATCAAACAGATATTTAAACGCATATCTAACTTGAAATTAAGTAAATCAACATTGCCAACAAATTTGCTGATAACCTTCCACTAAATGTTTTTATTGAAGTTTTTATTTTCAAGGGCAGCGATTTTAAATAACGGCCTCAGAAACAGAGAAATTAGTAACGTGGAGTAGGAAATAAAAGTATTCATATGAAATACTTTTCAGTTAAAGGCGATCACTGTTTTCAAGCCTCGGAAAGAAACACGTTTTAAGGCGGTGAAACGAGGTCCGATTGCTCTATAAAGCGGAACCCTTGGCCTTAATTAATATATCATATAGCAGTTAATTCTTTCTTGGCTTTTTAATAACCCAAGGTTTTCAAAGACTTTTATATGCTCGGATGAGCTGTCATAGCAATTTATACACACATCGTAAACGCTGAAAATTTGAAATTCATAAATGCTTGTTTTATCATTAAGCGCTGTGCAGTCTATTTTAGTAAGAAGATCAGTTGTCTCTGGTTATTCGTAAAAGAGGTGGAAAATGTTTGTGGGGAAATTCATCCGCCCACTTTAATTTTGAGCCTTTTGCAGTTCTCATTTCTGTGATCTTTCACTGGTGCTAATAAATGAAAGATTTAATAAGAAGTGTTGCCTTCTGAGTGGTCCTAACTTAGGGTTAAATTGGGAAATTTGAAATTTGAAATTTTCCATACAATTCTGGCTGCTTGCAAATTCTTTAGCTTTCACATTTACCAAGAAAATAACGAGACATTTAGCACGAAATGTAACTGCACCCACGTAGTTTTCATAAAGGTAAAAGTGCATGAACTATGATTGTAATTTTTGACTACAAACTGAGGAATCTTTAAGCTCCTGTTTGAGGGCATGCAAACTCAGTACACACTTCCCTAGCTGCAGTCTAATAACGAGCTCATTTAATTTATAGAAATAAATTTCACTCCCAAAGTTTAACGAACAGTCTTAGATGACTTTCTTGCCGACTCATGTTTACTATGGTTTGATAAAATAAGCTCTGAGAGGTGATGAACTGCGTTGTGATGACGCTAACAGCATTGCAGAATAAGAATGTTTAGCATCTGCGAGCTCTTCGGCCAGAGAATGGAATTTTTCAATAAAAAGCCTGCCAGATCAGTCTTTGAAAGACTAACCTTTAACTTGTAATCTATTCACGGCTTCGTCTTTCCTATAAAAACGTTTTTCTCTAAAGGGAAACCAGTAAATTTGCCCATTTCCGCTTGTCATCTCATTTGACGTGCAGACAGGAATCGGGATCACGGCGGCGGAGCCATTTAACCGTTTAACTGTCTTGTTGCTTCAGTGAGGACTTAAAGGGTAAGTCTATCCTGGCACGATCATCGGCACTTCAAAGAGAAAACTTCAATTCAAACAATTAATAATGAGTTGGATGTTTGTTTTTGATCTACCTCTGAAATGCTTCAAACTCATTCAAAATCACTGTTTAATAAAATTTGGACACTTCTATAATCTTCAATTAGCTCATCGTTTTCTTATCGTTGGCTTTTTAATAAGGATGCGACAGACCCCTATCGTCACACAGAAATTCGTTCATCTCGCCAAGCCTTCTGCTCGCCTGTCGAGGAGAATTATTTGAGTTAAGCCACTGAAAAAATAAACCCTTCAGATCGGATACTTATCAGATTCTCGGCAATAACAATTTTCCTGCCTACATAAGAAACAATATTTAAGAAGGCACATTCCAACCAATTGTTCAGACCCACAAACTAAATTAAAAAGTTGATTAATTCCGTTTCAGCCAATCAGAAACGAGATGAACTAAACATTTCGAAGATCAAAGGATTTATATTCGAGAATCTGTGTCATCGGCTTGATAAAAAGAAAGAGGTTGAACTAGCTAAAATGGAGCACCAACACGCGGTTACTTTGATAACTGTATTACTGGCAATAGTCTTTGCCCACAACCTGATGGAGGCCAATTCAGCGTTATTGTGAGTGAGAATCAATTTTCTTATTCTTGTGCTTTGTTGAGATACAATAATTCAATCAGCTTTTTATCTTTTGACACTCTGACAGCGTTGTTTCATCCGTGGCAACCCTTTCCTTAAGTCAAATTTGCAGCAAAATTCCTGGCTTGTTTCCGAAGCAGATTGCGGTCTGTGAAGAGTGTCCCAAAGTTTTTAATTGCATTCGGGAGGGATATCGACTTGGTGCTGAAGAATGCCAATTTCAGTTTCGTAAAGATAGGTGGAATTGTACACTGCTCGGCCAGAAATCCATCTTTGACGACAAGGCTATACGTAAGTAGGATTAAATTACTTAGAAGTTGTTATAAGCGCTCGCTTAAGAAGATTTCGTTTAGTACTCTGAATATTAAGTAATTTGCCATGGCCTAATTTGGCAGTCCACTTAGCTTGAACTGCTGTAAAGTGATTATTTGTTTGTTTGGAGTAAATAGCTCCTGATTAACTCAAAGTCCACTTATGAATCCACTTAATGTTAAAGACTCTTGACCTGTTTCAAGTGCCCGGAAAACTAGCTCCATATATTATCACTTATCAAAACTTGACAACTCACTGAAACGAATAATTTGGCTATAATTTAGCACCGCTAATAAATTGCCCTAACCTTCTTTTCAAGATTGTCGAAAAACTCTTTTGATCTTTCATATTGGGGGAGATTAAATAGAGACTAAGGAAGGGTCGTGTCAATGGCTAGTTGTCATTTATGTTTCACATTTTTGTTATTCTAATGATGACAATTTTGTACATGATTCTCTTCATTTGGAAGCGGTATTGCACCTGTGAGATTAGTTCATGTTCGGGTATTTCTAACTAAGATCTAACTGTCAACACGTATTTTATTTCGCTTTGACCCATTGATACAGTGATAGAATCGACCATCATCTTAAACATCAGATTTTGTATATGCCTGAGTGGAAAGGAATCTTTTCCTGACCTTCAATATGATCCAACGATACGATTTTTGTATAATTATTGTTGACACGAGTAAGATAATGGTTCATCTACCTCAACTGAGACAGTTAAAGAACTCATGTTTTTGTAGCCAAGAGCAAATTCTTGCTACACATATGCTAGGTTTTATAATACATATTCCAAACTGAACTACAACTTAAAAAAATCTAATTTTAGTACTTCTATCAAAAATTTACGAGTTTCTTACTATTTTAAACTTTTTCTAATTAAGTAAAGTTATTGTGTCTCGACAAGTCGATAAAAAGGTTATTTTTAACGTGTACTCAGAATATTAGTGTGGTCGGAAGTTTTGATTACGTTCTAAAAATATGCTTACGAGTTATTGGTAATAAAGGTCTCCAAAAACTGAACAAGACTAGCAGAAAAATACAGGGCTTTCGTCTTCCCAGTGGTCTTAATTCGACAAGCTGACTGATTCGACACGCTGAACAACTTTTCCATCTTGTAACTGTAAGTATTTACTGCGGCCTACAAATCACTAACTGATTCTTGTTTCTCCGTTGCCTTCCTCCCAGCCGGAACGAAGGAAGCTGCCTATGCGCAAGCCATCACATCTGCTGGAGTCGTCTACGCGATCACCAGGGCCTGCACTATGGGAAACTTGAGCGAATGCGACTGTGATAGGAGAAAATGGGGACAGAGAAGCAGTAAGGGATGGATGTGGGGCGGATGCAGTGTTGATATGAGTTTCGGAATGGAAATGGCCGATAAATTCGTGAATGGGCGGCATAAAACAAAGGATGCCATATTTTTCATGGACAAGCACAACAACAAAGCGGGCAGACAGGTAGGTGGCCTATCAACCCCTCAGAATTTAATTACATAATTGCTTTTTCTAATTACTTAATGATAATGAGGGCTAAACAATAACGGATTGGCTCGATTTGTCTTGGTCACACGAGCATGGCTCTACCGTGGAATTTGCATGTGAAACGATTCTGGCTAGGTCCTTAAATTGGAACAGTCATCAGCAAAAGTTTATTTAATTGAAGTATCGCTGCAATCTTCTGATAACTCACTAAGGAGCTTATCACTCGCCCGGTTTAGGTATTTCAAGAATAATAGGGTTTTGGATCAGGTGAAAACGCAAAAATTATTGGGTGATAAACAAGATAAAAAGTCTATTGAAAAAAGTGTTGAAACTTATTGTTAAGTAACCGCAAAACCACATTGTAGGAAATTAAAACTTTTGGCTCAAAACGTTGATGTGGGTATGAAATAATGCGTTCCTTTTTAATTATATTCATTCCGCAAAAGGTTATGTAGTGAACAAAGTTCTTTTCTCGTAAAATGATCACTACTAGGAAATTACGACAGCATCGCAGTATCTCTTGATCAGGACACCTTGATACATATTTATTGTTATTGTAATAACTCAATAGCTACCGTAAATATTGTAGTTGAAATTAAGGTATTTTAGAGATGGTTGTCCTCTGCAATATCCGGTCCTCGGATGAGCAGTGGAGTTCATCATTATTATAAAGTTCATAGTTTGGGTTTGTTGATAATCAATAGAAAGACCGTCGATAAAGCTGAATAATGGGCACAAAGGGCTCTGTTCTTTTGAAATGACCCGTATTCAAAGAAAGGGAAGAACCGAACTAAAAGAAAAATTAGATGTTCAGATATGATTTTGACCGAAATTAATTTGCAAAAGAGCTTGTAGGTACAAATATTTAACAACCTTATACCATGCCTCCACTTCGCTCATGATCAACCAACTTGCTTGAGCTTAAATCTGAACAGTGCGCCGGCAACCTCTGTATATAAGTTAACCCTTCTTCGTCTACCAGCTACTGACTTCGAGGGTTAAGGTTGTCAACTCTTTTGAAGTGAAAACTCAAAGCTCGATTGCGCGACAAGAGTTTGGAAAATTATATAAACCTTTTAAGTAACTTTCAAAGTTTTCTTCGCCATATCTACTTGTTGCTGTCCTTTTTCCCTTACGTCTCCAGTATACTACTGCTTCCGGTCGTTAAAATTAGGTTAATATGTTTGCAAGCTTCTTTGAACAAAGCTAACACAGCAGTATTTAAAACGACTGTTTTTGTGTCAAACACGCGTTGGAATTCTTTGCTTCCTCTCGGAAAGGAGTGTATTCATACTGTGATGGGAGTGCCGGTTGGGGAACTTTGCTGCTGCTGCCAGAGAGAATGTAAGCTTATGTAGCACAGGACCTTTGTTTCTACACACGTTGACCCATCAACGTTCAACTACAGTACTTTGAGAGTAGCTAAGCAATACTGAAGGGCTCTCCCGTCGTTCGACGGCAAGATTCAAGACGAATTAGTCGACATTTCCTCGACTGTAAACGATACTGGGTACCAGCAGCGCCATCTCGAAGGGGGAGCAATTTTACCCTTTGTGAAATAAAAAAAAATCCCTGGCGTTATGGTTATGAAAAGAATTGTTTGGTTGAATTCGTGGTAATTAAAACCTACGAAGCTCTGTAAGCCCGCCTGCCGAGATTTATATTAACTGTGGATTCTTGAACAGCTGGGAACTACGTGACAAACACTGACAGATCATCTTTTATTTTCAAAACAAGTTTTTTTAATATAACGAAGAGATATTTTTGGAATAAACACATTTGCTTTCCCACCCTTAAAATTAAGTTTAGGTTTTTTTTAAGGCTATTTTGAAATAAAGACAAAAGGATCACGTTTCAAGTAAAATACTCCTTCGATATTACGATCACTAATATTCACAGGAAGATTAACTTTTAGAAAGCTTTTAAAAGATAGATTCTATGACTTAAAAGTTGAGTCCTTCCTGTAAACGAGGAAGATATCTTTTGCTCATTTTGGAGAGCAGCCATGTCAGACAATGTTCCTTTCATTGCATTGTTGTTGATACAGCCATAGATATTCATTCATTACAAGTTGACAAGAAGAGAGAAAAAAAAATTTGACTGCTATGTATAGAGACCATGCGGTTCAACTTAATGTAAGCGCGAATTTCGCTCTGCAAAAAAGCAGAGATCTGAACAAACAGCATCACATACGGGTGCTTGAGAACTTTCATGTGAGAAGTCACGTACAAGGAATCCGTTCACCATCTCAAAAGTTTGAAAAAATTTTAATTACAAAATCCATAGTATTGAAAGTGCTATTTTCTATCTTGTTCGACGTTTTAGTCTATCTATGCTCCAGATCACGCTTGAAAAAACTTTTCTGTATATTGTGAGAAAATCGAAAATTAATTTTCACCATAACTAGTAACCTTGACAATTCTTGCACGCTCTTTGGCAATTTTTGCCTGCAATACAGGACAAACAGGAACAGTTTAGCCGAGCGAAGTGCACGATATTTCTGTGAGACAATTTATCATTAGTAGTTTACTAGCTCGGAGAAGTCCGTGATTGTCCTCGATGAGATCGAGTGAGCAATCCATAAATGATTTGCCCCCATCCCCTAAAAACTGTACAGAGCTTAAGCCATGACGACCAGGATCCTGAGGACAACGTTTAGTGAAAAAACTGATTAACGGTTGACCTTTGAATTTCGCAGCTTTCTACATCTGTCAAGTACGCCTGTTGACCTCAGAACTTGCTCAACGTATATAATTGATGTCAGTGGTCTATTCCAAATGAAAACACGAAATAACTGCCACTCTCGTTCGGTTTTTCCAAGATATGCAGAACTTATATGGTCATTTCACGCTGTTATTGCGCAGAACACTGTTAGGAATTTATAACTGACATGCTCAGCTATTGTTCTACTCAATAATCCTTTTGTTTGGCGGTATTCGATTCTCGTTGCCGTTGGGCCGTTGTGGTTTGCTTAAGCTATCCTGCGAAGTAACAACTGAAACCGCACGCCTGCTGTAGAATCCAAGTTGTTTTAAAGTGAGCTTCCAATGCCAACTTTGCTCAAGGTGTTATAACACAATAAAGACACCTTGTTCACTTTGCATCATCTTGATATCGAAGGAACAGGATAAATTCTTGAAGGTGTGACTTCTATGAATTACGTAACCACTATAAATCCTGCTTTGTTGAAAATATTAAATTATTATATTTTAGCAGATAAGGAATGTGATTATTAAAAACGTAGGTACATAGATACACTTGTTAAGGGTTTTAATAACTCCGCTTTTCTTGTCTTTATGTATTGTACTTCAGAAAGCGCTGTATTGATTAAATCACCTAATTTCTGTGTTTTATTTATTTTTAGCTGCAATCTGCAAGGTTTCCTATTAGTTGTAGGTTTTTTTGTTTTTATTATATAACTTGTGTTATTTGTGTAATTGTCTTGCCCTTCCACGACTAGCTTTCCAGCTATTTGCGGGGCAAACTATCTTACTTTTGCATTTTTGTACAAATAATCCAAGAATATAATAATCAACTTTTCTTATTTAGCTGCATTGGGCAAAAATGAAATACGTAAAAATGAAAGGTTCTTAAACTGACGTGTCTTTTTTATCTGTTCCTAGCTAGAATAATGTGATAAAAAGTTTGTAAAACAGCTAGTGGAAAAAACATAGTATCACTTTGATAGCAAACTTTTGTCCTAATGCCATATTTTTCCAGTTACCAGCCACTTTTCTTATCAATTCGTGAAAAGTGGACGCTAACAAGCGACAACTTTGTGACGCACGCGCAGCTGCTTTGCCCGCCGGTAACTCTGCGACTTCTCTTCTTGAACCGCAAAAACCCAGTGCGAGTCAGTGACTGAGGGGGAGGTGTGGTATAAGAATGTTAAAGGAGTTCACATCAAGTTCGCGATTCTGAAAACAATTTTTATCCAGCAAAAATGTAGCAGAAAAAAAAAACTTTTACAGAGGATCTGTTTCAGTAAACAAGACAGAGCCGAGTAAGAGTGGGACTCGTTTTACTCGGTTCCCTGTCTTTCAAAGCTAACACGCAACGTAACTTTCCACCTTAAACTGGGAAATTTTTCTCGCCTACTTTAGGTTCTTAGGGAGAATTTGGTTTTTGAATGCAAATGCCATGGAATTTCAGCATCCTGTACGACCCGCACATGCTGGAAGGCGCTGCCTTCAATTCGTCATATCGGACATAAATTAAAGGAATACTATTCTGCTGCTGTCCGAGTGAAACCCTCGATGATCGACAGCCCCGGTGGCCAGAAACCAGGACGTCTTGCACCCATGTCTGAAGATTCAGAAAAGCCGAAATCCAATCGCTTAGTGTATCTGAATGTCTCAGACATGCATATGTATTGTGCTCGGGATGTGCGTTTGAGAATCCCTGGAACGCAAGATCGCATCTGTAACAAAACCTCGAAAGGTGTCGGCAGCTGTGCGGACCTGTGTTGTGAACGCGGACACGACACCCACAACTTCACGGAGGTGTCGCAATGCAAGTGTAAATTTCAGTGGTGCTGTGAAGTGAAATGTCAGGAGTGCGTGGAAACCGTTGTGAAGTACACTTGCAAGTGAAGGCAAAAGTAAAAACACTAAGTGGCAGCTCCGGCGCGCTGTCAAGTGTAAGCGACCTGAAGAACAAGTGCATAGGCTCAGTAAACATTAACACCTGGATTAAAGTGCAACAGTTAAAAGACAAAAAGTCGAGTAAAGCGTAGCAATACCACATGTACAACAGAACATCCACAGAGAAATATCAACTTCACATTGTATTCAAATCAGACGTTAGAGAGATTAAAATTCATAATATGCACGTTAAAGGTACACAGAACAGTTGACATTACAGAGCGCTGAGCGCAAGAGATTTTATTAAATGTAGTGAACTTCTAGAGAAGATAAAAATAAGCAGTTGACGACGGTAATTCCACTAGAAAGTGCGCGCAAATTATTGAAGGAGATGTGAAATACAAGTATAATTATTTCACAGAAGAAATATTAGAGTGAAATAAAAGGAATGCTAATCTCTGAGTGTAAGCGTGAGAATTTTTTCTTCAAATGTATAGTTTACACTACAAACGAAATCTCCCATTCTTTTTGAGGTTAGAGTAGGCAAAAAATTCTTATACCACACCTCTTGCACCCAAAAGGTTATAAGTGTACAGACGACTGGCTGGGGACGAGCGAATATGACACTTTTATTCCATTTGAAATGCAGTATCTAATTTACATTTATTTGTTAGAGACCTCAATGGAACACGTACCGGTATTTCGTATTCGAGTTTTTGAAAATGAGTTTTCGAAAGTTGTTTTACTTTGCTTTGGACTTCGCTTTAAGTAGCCCAAATTCGCTTGGTTTACTCCTGCCGAGGTTTTTTTCCTCCAAACAAGAGCAAGGGCGTAAAGCCAACTCGATAAGGTCCACGTATTTAACTTTTTCCTTGCACGAAGGTGGTATAATATGAAGGTCACTTTAAACTACTATCACAACAAAACTGATCGGAAACTGACTTAAACAATGTGATGTTCTCTTCTTTTCATTTCAGTGATTTTGGTGACTAATCGATGTGATGTTCGACATGTTGGGCTAAAAATAAACAACTGTTTTAACTTAAAGTTGGGTACAAGTGTAGAAATTGCAAACTGATGGGCCATATTCTGTGAGCAAAGTCTCGACTGTAAGCAGTTTGTCTTGGTGGTGAATTATATTTTTTTACCCGTCTTCACGGCTCGTAAACAGCATTGTAACATGGATGGGAAAATGCATTTCCACGTCCCTAATTTCTGCAACAGTTGAGCTAAGATATCTGCCGAGATCACGAGCATCAAAATGTCACAATGTTAAAAAAATGTCCGCTCCTTCTTGAAAAACAACGCCGAAATTCACTGCTAGCGTCGGAAAATACTTGCACCAGGCAACAGCAATGCAATTGACTCTAAATTTACCAGCGAGTGCGAGGTGTGGTATAAGAAAACACAGAACCCCAACAACAAAAAATTACGAATTTAAACTCTTTTCACATCGCACCGATACAACTTCAGTGGGGGATCTAGGGGAGAGGCCCGGGGAGCCAGAGCCCCCCTTATTTTGGGTAAAAAAGAAGAAACGACAGAAGGGAGAAAAGCCAACAGGGCAAGTAAATCAAAACCGGGCCCACCCCTTATTAAATCAATGTCTAGATCCGCCACTAGACTTTCACTCGAGTACAAAACATAATATTTTTACTATGTTTATAAAATCCGTTTTCAAACACTATAGTAATGTACTTGAGACCATGTATCTAGATTTGGTTACGTCGAAGGAAGCTATCAAACACCTTTTAGTCTCGAATCAAAGGTTTCGTTGTTTTCAGGCTCCCAGGTTTTTACCAATGTGGCAATTTACGTTTAAGCTGAAGAATAAGGCCACGGCAACTGAAGGAAAATTACATCTCATTATATCCCTCGTGAACAAGATAAGAGAATGGAGTTGTGGGATACCATCTGATTTCTGGAGTGCTTCTAAACCCATATGATTTTATACAGGAGTGAAGGTCTTAACTGTCACATTTTATCACTCAATCAGTTACACGAGGTCTGATCGATCGAAGACATATTTCCCCTAGTTCGCCTAATAATTTGGTCTACTGACTTTCCCAGACACTCAGGGCCGTGTATGGGAAAAGAGGACATGGTTCCTTGCCAAAATGTAACTTATTCCAAACCATTTAGTGTTTGCTTGGGGAACCTTCTTTTACTAGGTGCTCAAAGAGAATCGGGAAATTCAGTGCCGGTGTCATGGTGCCTCGGCGTCATGTGTTACCAGAACCTGTTGGCAGGCGCTTCCTTCCTTTAAAAAAGTGGGAATTGAATTAAAAGCACGCTACGACGAGTCTGTCCTTGTACGAACTGTTAAATACCCTACTCGAGACGGTAAAAGAGACGCTTATATTCTCAAGTCGGCTGATGGTGAGAAACCCCCACCGAAAGATTTGGTTTACCTCACCAAGTCGCCGAATTTTTGTGACGAACATAAACTTAAAAGAATTCCAGGTACGGTGGAGCGCAAGTGTAACAAAACCTCCTCAGGTTCTGGCAGTTGTGAGTTCCTGTGCTGTGGACGAGGGTACGATACTCACGAAATCGTCAGAAGATGGGATTGCAACTGCAAGTTTCATTGGTGCTGCTATGTGAAATGCAAGAAATGCAAAGAGAGGACCGAAGAATTCAGGTGCAAATAAAACGGCGACGGAATGGGCACTACTCATGCAACTCTAAGGCTTGTGTGAAGTAGATTATAATAATAATTCTCTCTTTTCAATTACTCTGCCGTTGTTGACAGAGTTGTAATTTACAGATAAGAGGAGTAAAGTTTACGTTGATAAAATGAAAAAACTGCCATTATTTATCGGTAGAATTCATATTCAGTTTGCCAGTTTAGTAACGAGAAGAAACTTACGCGTGTTCATGTTTTCTTGCACGCGTTTGGCCACTCTGTTGTGACGTGTTGCGACATGTTGGGTACTGAACATTGAACTAACTAGTACGCATGCCCAGGCACAACACTGTTGCACGAACCTGGCCAAAAGACTACAAATGTTTCAACATCTGCAAATGTTGTTGCAAATGTTGTTGCATGAAAAATTTGAAAATGGTCAAATTTGAGCCAACAACACCCAACATGTCGCCTGAACAGGGTGGCCAAACGCGTGCAACATGCTGCACCCAACAATGTTACGATATGATGCGTTGAGATGTTGGGGTCAGATTTTGCTATCGCTTGATTGGAGCTTTATGGTAAGACTTAGCCAATCGATCGCTACAATATTATTGGGTGTAAAATGTTGGGCTTGCGCTTTGTCGTTGGTGCGCTTTGTTCTGGTAGCCATTGAACAAGTTGTGAACCCTGAACTAGGTGGTTGTTTACCATTTACACTAATTTCGTCAACCATTGTGCAAATGGTAAGCTTGGTTTGGATGGGCCATTTGGATGGGCCATTTGGATGGGCCATTCTCAAAAGAGACAATTTTACCGAGAGAGACTAGGAGGAGTTCAACTTGATCATAATTGCAAGATGGCGGTGAAGAATTGTAAAAGAAAAGCGAATTTTCCACTCGGATATTTCAGATGGAATTTTTTTGAAAACTTTGCAGTAGGTCGAGCCGAAACGTGTTTACCAGTTGCATTCTTATTGAAATTTCTGGCATTATTTTGACGGTAAATGGTGAACAACTATCTTGTCGAAGTGAAGGGGTGTGGAGACATATGCCTCCACTTGAGATAGCGGCGGAAATGTTTTTAATCTTTTTGTTTCGTATGACAAGATACACTTTATGCTCTAGTAGATAGTAAGAGATTAGCTATTGCATTGTAGCATTGTAAAGTTATCGCAGTAATTAGCTAGCAATTTTATTTTCCCGTTAGGAATACCTCGCAAAGGCCAGTTATTTGTAAAAGAGCGTTTTTGAATGAGATTTTGAGATGACTATAACTTATTTAATTCAGTAGTTTTGAAGAAATACCGGAGTTAGTTAACTGAAGAACGAAACTTTCAAGTTCGTGCGAAAGTGTATCAAAAAATATCAACGCTCGAACTAGTCAGTTTCCTTGACTTAGTTAGCTTTTAATTATTACATTATTTATCTTTATGAACACGTGAATATACAATGTTTATAAGACATCTTAGGGAAATATCCCTCGGAGTCATATTTATTATTATATCATTAAGTTATTGTATTTAGTTAATCATTGAAAAAAATTGGAAGAGTAAGTTTTTTTTCAGAGTTCCAGACTACTTTTCGAAACACAGGGTATAATTTCACAGAAAACCGATGAAAGCAAGTGAATGATGAACCTCAGTGTTGGAAGACTGACTAGAGGACATTTTTCTGATAGCTGAATTTTTTTATGTTTCAATATTGCATTTATGTGGTTTAATTAAAAAAAAATGTTCAATATCCTGATTATACAATGTAGATATGAAATTTTGTTGTGAAATAGGGGAAAAGAGAAAAATCCAATTCTAAGAAATACAAATGCGACGCAAAAACTGTGTTCAGTGTTGTGAGTTCTTTGTAATAGCAGACCATAAAGAATTAAGCCGGCGCAACTGACCAGATGATCTGACAATTTGACAATAACGCATCTAGCAGATATTAGACAAAAAAAATCGATTTACGTTAAGATCTAAGAAAAATATAGTTAACTTCCCAAACTCTTGTTCCGTTACGTGTTCTAAATCATGTAAGTCATTGCTATATCTCTCAGTAACTACGCGCGCTATGCTTGGTCAATTTAGCGGGCCTTACTCTACTGTATAGCCCACGAAAATTTAAAGCTGGTTTTGTTGCCAAAATGTTTCGAGATTTATCACCACGTGTTCTTAACTTTTATCGCAAGTAAAAGATTAAACTTTCTTTTTCTTTAATTGTGTACTAAAACGTGCTAACGACTTGACAACGATTTCAAATTGTTGACTTGCTTTGGTCACGACGTGCTTCAGAAATCTGAAGTTGTCCCCCGCAAATAGAAATCTTTCCGGAACTTCACAGATAAACAGGAGAGATATAATAAATATCTTACGAACCTCGCCTGTACGGTCCGTACTGTAAGTTACAGATCCTCGTCAGATTATTCCCCGTCGATTTACGGCCCACGCTCGAACCCCGAACTCGGACTAGGTCCATAACTTACAGTACGGACCTCGCACTCGGGTAGTTAGAGGTATGTCATTTTCCTTCCAGTCAAAACATGTTGACAAAACATAATCTCCCCCGGTGGTCTTCAGAGATTTTTCGTGGTGGTTAAGAGGTGGGTTGCTTTAGGAAAATCCGAGAATGGATTCTTGAATCCAAAAAGTGATGTTACGTTTCTTTACTGTGCAGCTTATCCCAAGATCGACTCGAATCTTGGTGATAAAAAGAACCGGAAAATTCACTCAGGCCCCGTCTACACGGGTGCGGACAAATTTTTGCACAGACGAATTTTGTTCCTGGACTGCCTGATGGATCCGTGCAAATTCTATTGCAGGGGTGTTTACACGGATCCGTGCAAAGCTTAGACCAGTCGCGGTATTTGATTCCAGGCCATGACCGCGCTATCAGAACAACAAGTTTCATGAGTCCGTACAAATATGGAACCGTGCCGGTCAAAAAGTTGACCTGCTTTTTACAGGTCCCAAACTTGCACACTTATTAGCCGTTCAAAAATTCGTCCAGTTCCGCCGGTCCCGTGTAAACGCAAGGTGGAACCAGGCAAGTTTTTGTCCGTACGAAGATTTGTCCGGACCCGTGTAAACGGGGCCTCAGTGTCCACTCTGGGGGAGGTTTCTGCGGTTCCTTTGATGCACCCTGATCCGAGTGATCTTGGATTAACCTGTTTAGTAAAGAGAGGAAAACCCGTTTTTGGATTAAAGAATACAAACTTAGTGCGTTTTCAAAAGAAACGAACCCTAGTCGAGTTTTGAAAATGCGCGCATCTCTTTGTTTTATTCATCTGGCTGCCTCCTTTTCTACTGGATTTAAATCAATGCTTTTTCTCAGTGAAGTTCGCACTCAATACTCTCAATCAATGATAGTTCAATTTTCTACATGCATTTAAGGCATTTTCCACTAAACTATCTCGTGGAAAATCTCGTAGAAGCATTGTCTCGTATTTTTTAGAAACTTGTGATAGTCTGCTTGTTAATTTGATGGTATATGCTATGATTGGCCTTAAAACCAACCATGTATATGGAAATACAACCAGCTCAGATACATTACTAAAAACATTTATTTGTTATTAAGCCATTGTGCCTCATGATTATTTGGAACATTTTTTAAAAATAAGCACACAAAAAATGGCGAGATTTTTGGTCAGCTACTTTCAAAGCAACAAAGATCCTGACAACCTGCTGATCTTTTGCAAAATACTTTGGCCATTCTCGTTTGTGATTTGTCAATACTATATATTAAAAGATAATTCATGTCAATAGTAAATAAGAGGCTTCCAATTGTAGTGTTTCCAAGGCGTTTACGTGTCTCCGTAAAGCGATGTTTTCAAGGAACAACATAAACAAAACCGAGCAATCCAGTTTACAATGTGAGGAGTTCTGGTCCCTATAAACCAGCTTGACACCGGATTTCCCGGTTACGTGAAAATCCTTTTTACCATGTTAGCGCACAATGGCCATATGTTCGTTGTTTGTGATCCATTTAGCTCAGTTTTAAGCGTCAAATTCACCTTTGGTCACCATATCATAATCCTTTTTACGCTCTCTCCTTGAGACGAGCAGTTTGACGATCATTAGAAGCAGGATTAACAAACACATGCATACGATCAAGTACAAAGTTCGCATCGAAATCTCACTAAAACGTGGAAAATACGGCGATGCTTTGGGAGGCTCGAAAAACGAAATTTCCTCCGGTGCGTTTCCATCCACAACGAAAATCTCTGAGCCGTCACGCGCCTTGCCCGTGCTGTTAGAGCGATTTCCGTTCTTAATGATTTCAACCGATAACATTAACAAAGCAGGTCGAGATCTGAAACGAGAAGAATTCACCTTTGACGCACCATCTTCCACCATCGTTCCATTTTCAATTTTTGCGGCGAGGCTCGTATTTGTCGTAACAGTCCCCTCGGGTAATTTTACCAGGCCGTAGTTAGAATTGCAGAGAGATATCAGAACGACGAGACAGACCAAACGCTCCATTTTAACAACCCCGAGAGTTTTCCAAACACTGAAATGAACTTCAACAAACTTAGGTCATTAAATATTGATGTCGAACGACTCCTAAAACTTGTGATGCAACAGGTAGCACTCAAGTTTACAGCGGGTAAATTAACAGTTAATTAACTTAAGAGACAATACGAATTGTATTTTTCTATAACCCGATTGTATTTCGTGTTTCTGATCCGCTCCTCTTCATTTTATACTGCTCGAATAACGAGCCTTCGTTGCTGTTCAATCACGCGCACGTCATGGCTGATTTCTCCTGGGGAAAAGACTCTTAACGGTTCTCATACACCAGGGGACATGCCGCAGGAATGCAAGGAGGGGAAAACGCCCCTTTGTACGTACACATAAGACGTTGCAGGGACAGTACACATAACAAAGGTGAGGGGTCTGGAACCTAGATTAAGCATAAACTGATAAAAACTGGAGTAGGTTATAAATAGCTGTTTTAAATTTCAGCGCTTACTTTTGAAAATGTATGTAGAAGAATACATAACGTCAAGTCTTAGTCAAAATGTGCAAGTTCAATGTGTTTGTGTCTTATTTTTGATGAACCCACGGCCCAGAATCCACAGTAAGAAAAAGATGGCGACTTGCACACTTACCCATAGTTCTTAGCGTACGAAAACCTTAACAACGTTCATAAAAACGTACTACGACGACAACAATAAGCACTTAAAACCCACTGTTTCCCGAGGGGCCAGTCATTTTAAAGTGTTTTGTTATACCTCCCAACTCAAAAATAGGAAAAGCTCCGGAAAAAAAAATGATTCGCTTGACGTCATTGCATACACTGGCCGCACTCGCAAAATTGAGCGGCTGCCAAAACCAACCTGTCTTATCGAAAAATCACGATAACAGTCTTTTTCTTTGCAGCTAACAAAAAATATAGACAGTACTAAAGTTGCTTTCGCGTCTTCTAATGCTTTACTCGAGCATTTTGAGTTTGATTTGATCAGGAGCAGCATATTTTGTTGTAAATTACACAAATACTTTCCTACCTGGCGACGGCGATCGACGAGCGAGTTGACGAACGTGGACAACCCATTTTTGGCGCCAAACCATAAGCTTGGAGACACAAAACGTTCATATTTTCCCTTTTGTTAATCTGCACGATATGTTTTTGCGACTATAAATCCCTTTTCTTGTATAATGAATGACGTCTCTAATGAGAAACGTTGTCCTACTTCAATGGGACTTCAATGGCTTTTCAACATCAGGCCGACTGGTAGAAAAATTTCCCGCGGTTTCAAGGTGCACAACTTGATCACGTGCGAGTCCAAAGTTCAAGGTGTTGTTTCCCTAGGGCCAGGGCGTCATTGCCGGATTTCATACCGTGGGGGCCTGGGTACAATCGGTGTATTATGGGATTAACAACACAAGACCCATATATTCAGAAAGAGCACACCGAGCTTTACAAAATCCTTAAGTTTCGTGTAAATTGCACCAATATTGAACAAGATACAGCCATTCAAAAACGTAAAAATTTAGTAACAAATGTATGGATTGCCGGACACTTGTCCGGAAATCCATACATTTTCCGGACAAGTGTCCGGCAATCCATACATTTGTTACTAAATTTTTACGTTTTTGAATGGCTGTATCTTGTTCAATATTGGCCTAATTAACACGAAACTTAAAGATTTTGAAAAGCTCGGTGTGCTCTTTCTGAATATATGGGTCTTGTGTTGTTAATCCCATAATACACCGATTGTACCCAGGCCCCCGACGTATGAAATCCGGCAATTGAGCTTTGTTCGCCCTGGGGCGTCATTGAGTTTTGACCAATGGAACGTGACACGTTCTCCTCCAATCAGGAAACGTATTTGAGTTGGGAGGTTTCAACAACTAACTTTATTTGCATGACCATAAATCACATACAGTGTTGCAAAAGCGTTTATAAACTGAGACAAAAACAGTAACAATTATCGTGATCATACAGTTATGTTATGATATAGCAATTAAGTTACATAGAATTGATTTAAACGTAGAATATTACGTAGATCAAAGCAAGATGAAATATATTTTGTTAATTGAATATTAATATAATTATTTGAAGAAGTCATAAGTGCGCTAATACTGAGCTTGTAGCGGAGATGATTGTTTAAAAGTCGGAATGATATGTTCGTACTGAAAAGTTATAAAATCTTAGAGCCTAGGCTACACAATGTCCTTAGTACAGGGACAAATATAAAACTTTGGCTTTCTTTGTGCCTTGTAGACTGTGTTAGGTTCGCAAGGTGTTGTGGTATAATTCACAGCTGCCATCTTTTTTCCTATACAGTGGATTGAACCAACGCCTCATCGGTGGGAGACGAGCGATATGAATATTTGTTACACCACTTTATAATTGAAAGAAAATAACTGTGGACATAAACAACTCAAGCAGCAAGATGAAAGAAAAGGTTTCGAATGACTACTTCTTTCATCTGAGAAATAGGTAAGATGTAAGTTAGGGCTTATCAAGTGCAACTCTGTGGTGCGTTTTGGATGAACTTTTCACTGACCAACCTCGTTCCCAGGACCTTTTCCCTGGCTTGGGGGCGCCCCGCCCCCAAGCCAGGGAAAAGGTCCTGGGAACGAGGTTGTTCACTGACTGGAGCAGTGTTAGGCACATTCCCTCATGGATTACGCCGGGAGGCATTACGACAACATATCTGAAGACTCTATAATGCGCTTTTTTATAATCTGTTTTAGAATAGTATAAAATCCTCTAAGAGTCAAATGCTAGGACAACGGAACTGATGATATTCCAAGAACCGCCTTACACCAGCTTCCCAGCACCTTGAGATAAGTTCCCTCTCGGATTTTTTAAAAGTAACCACAGCCTCATCTTCTGCTGCCAAAGTGATATTTACCCAAATGACAAAGAACAGCAAAACTGAAACTGAAAGGAAGAGCAGGGTCGAGCCTTCATTGCCAAGCACCTCATCTTCCCAAGTCATAAGATGCACAGTTCACTGGCTCTGTCAATTTTATACTTTATAAGATCACCTCAAACTGGTTTAATGCGTATGTAAATACCTTAATATAATATCATGTTGCTTGGCAAAGAACAGAATCAGTTTTTAGGTTGAGTTTAAATCACTTTGAAGAAGACAATGAGTGGCAGTTAATTCCTCGAATTTTGTCATGAGCTCGGTAAAGATCACGAAAGTAAAAAGGTTCAATTGCAACTTGACTTTA